>CAIGRT010120164.1:0-16967 GCA_903798405.1 Fraxinus platypoda | reverse complement strand
CCACCTTCAACCACTGCCGAAATCAATACCACCACCTCCACCTCTTTGCACTGCCAAAATCAACACCATCACCACCACCACCACCACCACCTTCAACCACTTCCAAAATTGACCTCAATCAACACCATCATCAACCATCTACCACCACCAAAATCAATACAACCAAAAAACGCCCAAACAAAAAAATCGAAAAACAAAAAAGAAAGAGGAGGCTGAGACGAACGTCGCCGGCGTCGAAGAGAGAGGCGGCAGAAACGAACGTTCACAGCAGCGTCGCCTCCCATGGGTCGCGACGAATACCTCGCGACGCTGTGTTCACAGCAGCAGCAGCGTCGCCTCCCCAGTCCCCACTCCTGCTCCGGCGCCGGCACTGGCCCAACAGCAGCGTCCGGTTGCAGAGAAGAGGAGATCGCCGGCTATCTCTTCTGGAGACGAGAGAACACGGAAGGGACGAACGGATTTGGGTTGGGGAAGAAATGGGCCATTTTGGAACAGTACGTAGTGTTTTGCGCGTTTTCAAAATTTATCGAGTTTTGTACAGAAAACATCCAAAACGTTAAAAACATCATTTTGTGTTTTTAGTGTAATTTTTTTTTGTGTTTTCAAAAACTCGTTTTCGAAAATAGGAAAGAGAACGCGTTTTGGTCGTTTTCGAAAATCGAAAACAGAAAACGGCCCGAAAACGACAAAGAGAACATGCCCTTAATATTCAGCAGTTCATAGAATTTCACCGGTCTCTCTGTTATATAATAATTCAAGACTTATTGTTGATTCAGGAAAAGCGATAACTATATATCTTCTTGAAGAGATGTATTTGGCCGCAGAATGAAGGATTTAATTAATGAATATCTGATTCTTGTTTTAATTATTAGCTTAAACAAATGTACAATCGTAAGGAAAGTCTCTATTCACGGACTTGACCTGATTTCTCTCACTACTCAAGAACGAGTGATTGCTCAAATCATATTAAATGTTCAGTTAGTGTAAATCACCCAATCATATACTTTCACTAGCAGAAAAAAACATATATAGTGACGGAAATTTAACAATGGGTCGCTCTCTTGATTTTTAATAGGATTCGCAAACGAAGAATATACTTAGAATTCTATTCATATCAAAATTGCTGATGGATATAGTGACGACAATCCATGAGCACTTTACCTACAGGTTTCTTGGTGTTTTTTCTATCGATGTAATATATCATTCACAAAGGTTTGGCTTCGATGACAAATAAATTCGTCACTAAGTTAGGAAATGGGTAAAAAACCTTGGACCACGAAAAGTTTTATTTGAGTCCATACGAATGCTGAGTCGATAAAATTACCCAAAACACTCGAATCAAATGAATTTAACTACTCTTTTAAACTTAGATTTGAGAACTTTCATTACAAGTACAAAAAATAAAAATAGATATATGACATTGAAAAACTTGTAATTAATCTTCATTATTGCAGTTGTCCACATCTGCATTCAATTTCCTATCCATATTATTGGGTTCATCAATCGAAGCTAATATTTTCAACCAGAAAGCTAATATAGTAAAGCTTTCTTTTAGCTTTATTATAAACCAATAAAATCGATTATTCTAAAAATACCCAAGAAAATAAAATTCAAGACCTAGTCTTTCATGTTTCTCACATAAAGCTATATAAAACACCGAAACTTTACATAAACACATCAATTTTCAGGGAAAAAAAATCATCAAAGAAAAATATCCCACAAAATATTTGTTCAAAAAACATACCAGGAACATTTCGAGCTATATTAACCAAAGCAGAGTGAGCTCCATCTTCGGCATCTGCTGCTTCAAATTTGAGTGGAATATGACGTGGAGTCGGGAGTCTTCGACATCCTTCACCGGTGAGCCTCACGGCGACACGGCCTCACGGAGTCGGGAGTCATGGTTTTCTCTCTATCTCTCTCTCTCTCTGTATTTTGTTGGGGTGGAGCACTGGAGGACGAGGTAACTCAACAGCTTGGCTAAAGGCTTAGGTTAACAAAAATAAAAAAATGGGCCACCAAAAAATTGGTACTATATTACTGACATTTTGTACAAATTTTAAATATAGTCAAATCTCAATTAATGTTAGACATGTAAGGTATTTAAATTATACAGATGGGTAAAAATGTCCAAAATTGACAATCTTGGGAAGACTTAAAAAAGGTGACATTTTTGTAAATGCGCGTCCAGTGCAATTTTCACATTAATATAAAAATGGGATTTTGATATAATTACCAACAGTTCGAAGCTTGTGCTCCACGATCCATTCCCTGATGATTACAAACTTCCCCTTCTCTTCCCCCATTTTTCTTGATTTTCTCTTTTCAACCTTTATATAGCGTGTATTATTTTAAAGGAAATTGTATACTTCATTTGAACAAGCTGTCAATATTATGACCTTAAGTTTGGTCTGTGGCCCAATTCTTGGCCAAACTGCCGAACAGATATTTTTTCCTTTTAAAGATTTGTTTGTCTTTTTAGTATCAGAATTTGGGCAGATTTCAATGTCATGGTTGAGGCATTCACAGTAAAAACAACCATGCTTGGTAATTTTTGTTCCCAATGACTAGCCCAGAATCTGTAAAAACAAGATTTTCCATTTAAAAGAAGGATATTTTCACTAAGTAGATGAATCGTTGGATATAGGTTGCAATGAAGGGTTTTACATCTTTTCTGACAGATAACATCCTTTTCCAAGTAGATGAATCGTTGGATATAGGTTGCAAAATAGTAGGGTGAGTGTCACAATAGTTCTAGCGCTGCAAAAGTAAGTTCCTAGCTAGATCACCCCCTCGATATAAATAAAGCAGCTTGAGAGTTTGAATCCATTTACATATTCTTGTGGAAGAAAAATAACTGATCTTGTAAAGTATACTTACATTGTACTGAGGTATACAACCAATTTACATTGTCATCAATTTATGCTGGGAAGTAACTACAGGAATAAATGTGTGGCAGTTCACTTTTATCATAGAATCACACTCTCCATATGCTTTATACACAAAAATATGCTAAGTTCAAAAATTACTGGTATGAGCTTGAATTGAAGACTTGTTCAATCTTCTGCTAGAGGGGAATCCAACCCTGTCATTTTTTTGGATTGATAAATAAGTTCAAGGGGCTATAGAAAAATCGACAAGAAATTGAAGCTATGAGTGTTAACAAACCATGATCAATCCTGTCTCTGTACCGCATAGAATCATGTCATTGGCTGAGAGTAGGCTCGTTATCTTGCTACCAGCTGATAGTCTGCCAACTCTGTGTTGTGTCCCTCTCAACCATATCTGCTTGCATAAATATAACTCAGTTGATAACACGGGATTGTTAGAAAAGACTCATCAGTCAAATGATTATTACTTTTAATTATATTTGGTTTGCAAATCTTTGACCACATGGAAGCAAATATTATTGCTATTATTATTATTTTTTGTTATGGGTCCTTATACTTTGTATTAGGTCGCCCTAGTTATAATGTTGAATGAAGGATCCGAGGGAGTGCCCTCTTTCAGCCTGAAAGATAAGACAGAGAGGTGTGAGATCTCCTGTTGTTAAACTTCTTGATTATAATGGAAACTTAGTAGTGGCAAGTGGACATAGCTCTCACATTGAGGGTGAACCACTATAAAACGTTTCTCATTTCTTTTCCATTCTATTATTGCTCTTGGAGTTAGGGATTAAGGTTTAATCTATCACGGTAAACACAGTGCATTGGTTACCTGAAGGCTGCTCATTGATGTGCTGCAGTTCAAGTATATAAAATCCTCCACTACTTCCATCGCAAGAATGCTTGCGCCCTTCTCTGGCACCACAGATATTTGGGGACTGTTGTTTTTTCTCCAATCCTGGATTTGTTGCCCAATCAATAAGAAAATATTTACATTAACTCTAATTAGTTATTTATTTCTGTTACCTGGATCTTTGAACCTTCGAGGACTAAACTTGCGCTATATAGACAGTCCTTGTATATAGCAACTGAATTTATGGGCTTGTTCTGCATCCAACTCTTCGATGGTTCTTTGATCTCTAGCTTCCGGCTGTTTGTTATAACTAACTCCTGAATGAAGTAGCATAAGACTTGGCATTCGTTCTCTGAATATATGTTCAGACGGAAAAGAGAATCGAACTAACCTGTATGCTTGAATCCATGCAGCCTATGTACAACTTCCCCTGGGCTACCCTTATGCACTTCACTCGTTTACTCTTGAAAATATCATCAACTTTTCTTGATGCATCAAAAACCTGAAGAAGATGGTTCCATTGGAGGTATGCATTCATTTTGCTTGCATCTCATAAATTTATCACGCTCAATTGTTAATGTCACTATTGTTATAGTCATACCTTCATTTTATGGCTTTGGGTAGTTGCGAAAATCAGTTCGCCCCAAGAATCTATACTTCTGATTGATTCTTTTGTTGGTATTACATCGATGCATTCTAGTTTCCTCTGGACCATTTGCCAAATCTGTAGAAGAGAAAGATGTCCATTCAGAAATTAGGTCCCCTATTTCTATCTCTCTGATGAATATGAGAGTTTGACTAAGCCCCTGTTTGATGGCCATTATTTCCAAAAAATGATGTTTTGAATAATGATTTTTTGAAGAATGTGTGGTTAAAATGTAGTGCAAAGTTTTGGATTTACGTGCAAAATATTTTCTTGTATGAATGTATGGTAGAAATGAGTATGAGAATTAAAGAATTTTGTTTTAAAGAGAGATAAACATGGACTAAGATTCACTAATTTTATTACCTTAATCGTTTTGTCAGCAGATCCACTCAAAAGACAGTTCCCTGGTTCATAAAGCGAAAAGCATGTCACAGCTTTTTTGTGCTCCTTGATGTCCTCCACAAGTGTGGCCGTCTGTCCTTTGATGCTCCAAACCTACAATTAACACCATTTGTAACATTGTTCCCATTAAATATAGTTGCTCTTCAATCTGTTCCTAATGCAATGATAGTCGAGAACCATTTAATTATTACATAAACCCAATTAAACGTTGTCTTAGTTCTCTTTCTCATTCTCCACCTCCCAACAAAAATAGTCTTTCTTGTTTTCTCTTGTGTAATCATGATGTATCCGCACGTTCAAAAGTAGGAAGACCATAGAAGTATCACAAACCTTGATTGAACCATCTGCATATCCACTATAAAGCTGTCCTGTGTAGTAGATGAGGGCAGTTACAGCTTCACTACATTTATGTCCTGCCTCCAGAATGTGTCTATGAACACAAGATATTCTCTGTTTTTACCATTTGCATTAAGAACAAGTTAGTACGTGAAAAAATCAGCAATATAGATGTATATGCACGTGCAGATTTACTATTACTCAATGCATAATATTCTAGCCTCTTGTGACATTAGTTAGTAGAACCCTAAGAAGCAGATCCAAGCACACCGAATGCGATTTTTCATAAAATTAGGACATGGACATGTAGGGGAGACATCAATTAAAATAATATGGAAGTATTGTAGTGAGATAACTGAGAAATATTTTTATCACTCACATGTTATCATGTTCAAAGTGATACATCTAATAGCCAAATATATCATATGATCAATGAGAAAACTGAAGTTCTGTTGGCAAACTCACCCACTTATTTGGCTGGAAATAATCAGCTACTTTCAGTAATTCTTCAGCCATCCAGGTAACATTTGAAAGGCGTCTCAGTGATTCTCGTACTCCTTCTGATAGATTAATTATTTTCTTCATTCCTGTGAGAATAAACTCCAGCTTAATCCTATGTATTTAATAAAATGTATTCAGTTCGAGATTATTCTTCCACAGGGCATTACCTCTGCCAGAAGTGTAGTTATAGATGCATAGACAAGCCAAGAGTCTTTCTTCAAGATCGAACCCGGGATGCACATATTGTTCAATTGTATTTAGTAAAATCTCACACGCAGCATTTCTCAATTCTTTTGGACATTTCACAACTTCACTCCCGAGCCAAGCGATAGCTGTAAGGCAGTCTCGTGATACTCTTTTGGACTTGCTCTTAAGACCCTTCTCCAAAGCATGGAAGACAGAAGTCCCGAAATGTAACATACGCTGTGCGATTTTGTTGCACCAGGCATCTATCCCAGAATCCTGTAAGTTCATGCATTTAAAGAAGCTACTTTAAATTTTGTTTAAAATCTAGAACTATTCAACTGCCTTATCTAAAAGTTTAAGCTATTAGAGATGGATAGATTTATTCATTTTAATTTAATCTTCAATGCTCCCTCACGTGCATGTTAGATTCATTTTTTAGCAAAGGCTTGAACATGCACATTTTTTATAGATGGATAGCAGCTAGAGTTAAACACACGACCTTGCCTGTTACATGTACCACTTTGAACCACCTCTACTAAAAGCTTAAGTATTAGAGAGTGGAGACATATATTTGTTTTAGCCTTTTATATACCCCCCCCCCCCCCCCCCTTCTCCCCCACATGGAGGTTGAATTCATTTTTTTTAATCAAAGATTTGACACTTGAATAATTTTCATAAGTGGGCATGATGAAAGTTAAATATATAAGATTTGCCTGCTTCGATACCAGGTGATGCAATGAGAACTTGAACAAATCTTGCCTGTAGGCTTTGATCCAGGAAATCACAGTTCCTTATCATATTCTTGTGATCTAGTGAGGTCAAACCGGATTTTTTCACCAACCAAGCTGCTGTATATGACTCCCCTGTCCAAGAAAAAGTTCCACCCAAATTTGATAGGATGAATGCCGACAATGACTGCGTGATAGTGTTCTCTTCACATGTCAGTGACTCAAGAAGCGCATCCACAGCCTGTTCCCTATATATGCATTTTGCAGATGCATCTTCCTGGAATTGTTTTTTTGTTCATCTAGCCAAATAAGTAACAATTCAACCTAATATTGCAGAGGACTAAAGAAAAATGCACTGTCAGATTCTTAATTAAGCGTATAAATTCTCTGAGTTCAGTTATGAAAAGTGAAGACGATGCTGAACTATGTGGACTAAACTGTCACTCGTTCATGCTACATGTACCGAATTTTTATACCAATCTTTTACATCCCACTCACATTAGGAGGTGGGGACCACAAGCTGGAATTTTTAAATACACATGAGGGCGCGTGCATTGTGAGAGGGGGACACCATTCGGTACCCCCATTCGGTACAAGAAGGTTAATCCTCTTTTAAAATCCCAGTCTGCACATTTCCAAGAATATATGGTGGTATTCTTGTGCTAGTGCATCTAATTGTATTGTAAAAATACGTTGAACATGCCAACTAAATTTAGCTTATCCACTGGATGCCTTCGCTCCCATTTGCACCAGGAGACATAGGGACGTAAAAAAGGGTTTATCCGATTCTTGCTGCTGCTTGTATCTATTTCCAACCCTTTTGACCATTTTATCCATAGGAACATATTCTGAATAATCATTAAACATGTGTAAACTATGAGATATTGTGTGAAACAGGTGAAATCTTACTTGTTGTTCATCAAAGTTGTAGTAGGGTTCAGATCCTCATTTTTATTCAGTAAAGGAAAATGTCATAAGATTGGTAACTGATGGAAAGGAAATAAAATCTCTAAAGTCACTGATAGCATGTGAGATTATGCACATTTTAGTAATTGATAAACTTACCAGCATTTCCAACTGCAGTAACAAATTTGCCGCTAGAAGCTTGTAGTCAGGATCAGAATTCTGGATGAGTAGCATTAGAGCACACATATTGTCGATGCTTCCTTCATTTTGTATTTGCTTCAGTAAATTTATGGCAGATGAGCTGATGCAAGAAAATATCTCATTAGCCCACCGAATTACTGGAATCTTTCATTCGGTGACTCTGCAGCTCAGACTCTGTGTTTATCTTACGAGCAAAAACTAAAAAATAAATGCATATCATGTCGTAATTAAGATTATATAAAGTTACAAGGGATTATTTTTTCCTTGGCAGTGCATGTACTTCGACATAATCACTAGTAAAGAGTGTCTTATTCTTTATGACGCAGAAAGTAAGAGGGCTTCAAGCATTATGGCGTACCGTGGCATTCGAAGCAATTCATGGAAAAATTCTAGTGCGATGTGTGTTGCACGCTTTTGGTTGCTCCATAGGAGAGACACAAAAGTAGCCACCGGAGAAGATTCTACTATGTATTTTCTGCATTGTCCATCAAACCGCATACACTTGACAAGAATAGAAGCCAAAGAAATGAATTCTTCGAGGTTATTTTGTCTTGGAACATGAAGTAGCCCGGAAAGTACTCTGGGAGAGCTGATGGCGGCTACATGCATATTATTTGTTTCATGGTCAAATTCAGTTACGAATAACTCGATGAGCATCAATGATGCTGCTGGAGGTGTAAGCAGGAGCGATCTTACTCCCACCTTGTAACTTTGTGAGGTGCAGACAACCTCGACCAAACAAGGTAAAAGTTCTAATGTCTTGATTTCTGCAGGAGATGGATTTATTAAATAGATAAGAATAACAGCCTCGTGCACATTTCTCTTAAGGGCAGTTGCCAAATCATACAACTTTAACCCCTTTCTCTTGACGTCCTCTACAACTGATTTATTTTCTGCAACAATAGTCGAGAGTATTGACACTGATGTTCTTACTACCTGCTCCTCTTTGGATGTCGAAATATCCGTCAGTAGCTTATCCAATATTACATCCTTCAAAATGGAATATTTCAGTCCAGATTTGTTATTCAACAACTTATATATTGTGTTCGTTTCAACTGTATATTCTTCCTCACAATTCTCCAATTGTTCTGTGAAGCATAACTTCGAAATCATTTTTTGAAATAATCCAATTTGGTCGATGTGAAAACTTCCTTCCGGTTGTAAACAAGCATCAGGTAAAGTTGGTTGGAAACTCGATTTTTTCTTTGTCCTTGAAGAACATTTCTTCAGAGTCATTGAACTGATGTAATTATGTAGATGTAGTTTCTCTTCGTCCTCCACGTAATTATCTACATCACAAAATGAAGTGGTGAATCTCTGCGAAAAGCCTTCAATGACCTTTACTTCATTAGCTTCTCTGCGCATTTGATGTCTAGAAGCCTGAAGATTAGCTACCGTATTTTCTAACTTTGAATTGGATGGAGCCTGCAAATTCCTGTATGGCCAATATTGTCTGTGTAAGAATACTAGTATACACTTAATCATGTCACACTTTTCAACCTAAAAAACAAAATTATTGGTGACGGGGGACTCTACTGATAAAAAATTTCAGCTGGCTTATCCTCTTCATTACTGTTGTTTTCCAATGTACTTTCAGAATCCTCTGCATAATCCTGGTTGATAAAAAAATATATGTTACAGTATTGTACTTAGCAAGTAAACTCTTCTGCATATTAGTTTAGTAGAGACTAATACTCTGAAAACTTGGTTTTCTTTCTGGAGAGTTACCTCGGGAGAACATTCATCTATAGAAGAGCTATTGCACGAGTGTGTATCGGACTGGGATTCTGTTAAAATATCTTTTAGGCATTTGATATTTGAGCTTACTGCAGTTCCTGTACTGAAGCTCTGATCTGAATATGTTGCCAATTTCTTATGGCTCCGATACATTGTTTCTTTTTCCACATTATTGGTAAGAGGATGCACCTTCACAAGCTGCAGTTATTCTTTTTAATTTGATCATCAAAAGAGTTGAAAGATCTATTATACAGAAAAGGCTAGCTTTCACTAATTGAAATTTTATGCCACTGGAGAAGTTAATGACTTGAAAATAAAAAAACTTGTGTAGTAAACACCATTTTTCTACTTCCTCATACTCATGTCTAAATTATTGACAGTCTAGTTCTTTTCTTTGCATCAAAATTTATGTTGTTTTGATTCATGTACATGAAATACTTACTTCGAAAATATTGTAATTGCGATTTCATGAAAGTGCTTAAATTTGTTATTTTGCTGTATTAAAAAGGTAAATTCATGTGAACTTACATTGTTGTGAGTCCTCATGCCATATCTCTTTTCGTATGAAATCTGCGGCTCTGTGTCCCCATTCCTGAGCAGCAATTCAGGTGAGAATTTGTTGATTACAGAAACTCAAAATTATATTGTACTGTACACAAGAGTTATCTATTTGTGCACATACAATTTTTCTATTAACTTTGTCATTCATTGCCAGAAAACTTACATGATATATTGTGATTGATCATCAGAAGAAGTAATTTCTCCACAGGACATTATCTGGTAATACATCAACCAGGGCTTGTAATTCCTTGCTATCCATCTCATTGCATCATCGACCTCATCATGATCAAAATCCGTGAAAGACACTACATTCATTCTTCGACTTCCTAATGTTTTAACACTTTCGTGCCTAATGCAGAATAGAAACAGATTCTGGCAAACACCGGGTGCGAATTCTGAGTGAACAAGCCTGGGGGAAACTAAAAGTGCTTGAAGAAAATGCATTGCAGCCTGCCACTCATTCTTACGAAGTTTCTCAACTATTGAGAGGTAAAAATAAGAACAGCATACTAAATAAATGTTTGGGAATCCCAGCGTCATTCCATTTTCATCAAGTGATGCAGGATCTTGTAGCAGTTTCTCTGAATTCTGCAGCTTGCTGGTTTTCTGTTCCGTGCATTTAGTTTGGAATGCTTCTTCAATACCCTCGATGCCCCAGTAAAGATTTGACAGTACTGAGTAGTCGGAAAACTCGAAAAATTCTTGTGTTTGAATCTTGAGCTTGGAAGTGCATTTTGATTTTAAAGATTTCCAGGTTTGAGTGTTTTCAAAGAGGGAATCTATGTGCTGCTTGATAAGGGTAACAAGTGCACGTACCGATTCGAAGTCTAATTTTTCATTATCATTAGAAAAATCTAATGAAGTGGGAGGGATGAAAGCCATTGAGTTGTGTGGAAATGTGGCTTCATGAAAATGAGTGCCTCACGAATGAAGAGAGGGGAAGAGAATAAAGAAGTGTGTGTTGTTATGGATTAAGAGACTAATTTATAGTGGTTCACCCTCTACGTCCCACTAGTTGAAGTAGGCTTTCACTGTGAAGGAAAAAAGGTATTACAATAGTGAACTCGTGTCTTAAAGCCTGAATCTCTTAGGAGACGCACTCGAAAAACTTCTTATGTAGGAATATTTAGGCAACATGATATATGTATAGAATGCCTAATTCTTTATATTTAGGAATATTAAGTCGATTCGCGGTCGAGGAGATAAGTTCACGCTCTGTATTATCCGTGGTTGAGAGGATAAATATATATACATAAATATATCGTACAGTATGATTAGGCTCTTGTAACATGGGTGCATTTCGCAGTGGTAGAGATTAGCAGCCTCCTGGTTGCTGCAGAAAACTCCAAATTTCATTAGTACCTTTCTCTCTCAAAGAAACTAGAGGCAAAATAAGTGCTGTTTTCCCTTCAAAAGAGGGAAGTGGGGATATTAATTAATTATTTTAGGTTCTTGACTTTACAGCCACTAAGATTAATTTATCTATACTATGTTATCTACTTCATTTTGTAACCACTATTTTGGTAATGCTCTTACAAGTATTAGAAAACAGCAGAATCCATACTTGGTTGCTGGATAAAGTTAGAAGAGTGTTGGAAGAATGTTGGATATATGGAGTTCAATTATACTCTTCACTATCGTTTGTAGATTGATTTGTACGGTAACATCGATTGGGATTGGGAGCTATCACCCCCTTAACTTGCATCAAGTGGATGCAACTCTCACACTGATTGTGAACCTCCATAAATTAGGTGTTCTTTACTTGCTTTTATTGCTTTCGGTAGTACAAATTAGACGTTTAACCCATAACGTACAGTTCTATCTCTCCACATTTAAAAATGCTTCTTTATTGTCATATGATTATGTTATGATTATGATTAAGGGACATATTATTGTGTTGAACATGCTGTAAAGTACACTATAGAAAGGTGTTTAGCAAGCTGTAAACGGTATGGCCATTTGTGATTTCAGTCTGTTTTGTCACTGAGTTGTATTGGGAAATATGTTATCCTCAGTGGAGGAGAAGTGCACAAACTGGCATTCCCCCACACACACACACAAACTTGGGGACCTCGGGCATGGATGTTTTATATACTTATGGTATGTGTTTTGAAAGAACACGTAGTCGCCTTTTAGCTGCGAAGCTTAACCTTATCGTCTAGTAAGTTTTTACACTTTGTTCACCAAGAAATGCCTGCTTTGGCTTGTAAAATCTTGAAATTTGACTTTACTGCATAGTTACACAACACGTTTTAGAACATAGTTGGTGAATGGTTAGACAAGAGTCTATTATATCAAATACTTAAATGAAGTTAAAATGTTATTTATATTCTTGAATGCAATATAATATTGTGTACTATGCATACAATTAAATTTCTCAAATATCACTAAAAGGGTTTTACAATAATGACGGGATACTATTTTGGTAAATCGTGTTGTAGACGACTGCAAATTACTATCTTAAGTAAATGCACGAGTTGCATACGTTCGGTACATATGAAAAAGTTTTATGATAAGTATTAAAGAAAAAGAAGGTAAAACCGTGTCTTCTCTTATATTATGTAACAGTATATAGTAAAAATTCAGATAAATTAAGTGAGGGTACTCTTAATAAGTACATATCAAAAAGGGGCATGGTTCGAAAAACAATAATTTGATTGTAGCTTGTGGGTAGAGGGGCTACAATAATGAGAATTAATTGAAAATAATGTTGTAGGAATGGTATGTATTATTTTGTATGAAAATAGACATACTGTTGAAAATTGAGTGACTAGTGGGAATTTAACATATTACTATCAAGTATATGAAAGTAGACATACCATAGAAAGCTTTTCTTGCACATAGCATTACATTAGAAATTAGATCACATGCACTTCCAACTTGACTTGTCAGAATAAAACATTCAGATGGGGACCCTTTTGATTGACTAATTGTTTTATACAACCCCTCCCACCCCACCCCACCCCTACTCTTTTACATAATAGGAAAGAAAAAAAGAAGAGTAAGAAAAATTATCGTTATCGTTCTTAATCTTTAACCTCTTTTGTACTTTCGTCTCTAACTTTCATTTTTAGTGCACAGCATCTTGAGTTCCATTTGTAAACTTCGTAATATTGATGAAAGAGACTAATTTGCCTTCTAATTTTAAAAAGTACAGACAAATACGCTGAAAATTGAAAGAATTTTTTTTATTTTATTACTTCATCTTCTTCAAACAAAACCCACGTGCCAAAACGACTTTGTACAGCAACCTTCTCTAGCTTCACCATTGCCGCTGCCAACCCCGTCCACCCCCTTCAAGTCGGAGACGTCTTTGTCAAGAAATGAACGTTGGGGATAAAATCGCAAAAAGGATTAAGGTCGAGGGGGCAGCTGCAATTTTTCCCTAAAAGAAGAAGAAAGATTTTAACCTATAAAATTGTGGACCATTATTTCATTGAATTAAAATGGATAGACGACCCATTTTAATTGTGTTTTGTTTGGTGGGATGCAGTCCAAATATGGTAGCCCAAGTCTGGCTATAATGAAAGGGACTGGACCAGTACTGCAGAAGAACCCTATGAAACTGATTAGTCATCCTTGGACCCTACTCCCGGTGAACAATAGGGCTTGTTTTCACCATCGTGTGTGCTTATCGACTTTCGGAATGAATGGTTAGCTTGGATAAAGTCCCATAGATCGAAAGAGAGGAGAGAAAAAAGTATTGTCAAAAGACGTAACCCCTCGTGTACATAGAGAACAAGAAAGTTAGTAATTTGATTTGAATGTCTGGTGCAGATAAACACATTGGACTCTACATTTGATTGAAAGTTTTTGTAATTCAAGCACAACGAGTTACTAGTTGAACACAACATTTTTACCAGTTCAATGATATCACGATAATTAATTTATTTAAAAAAAATTAAAGATGCGCAATGATAAACATGTTATATTAGTACTAAAAATTATGTAATTCATCACTCAAACTTTAGCATCAATGTGGGTCATAAGACAGATTGGAAGGGAGTAGCATCTGTTCTTGTCTGTCACGGGCACAATAATCTTTTGGTACTATAGATTCTTGATTTTCTAGAACTTGGTTCAAACTCACATGTAATAATAAGGCAAAAATTAGAACAAGACAATATTTATATTTCTTTCTCCAAACTCACATGTAATAACAAGGCAAAAATTAGAACAAGACAATATTTATATTTCTTTCTCCTAAGAATAATACCTAAGCAAAGTCTATGATAAAGCAAAGATTCGAGGGAAGGATTTTGATTTTCACCAACAAACATAATTAATGATCGAATTCTAGCACTAAAATGTCAAATTTATAGATGTGAAATAAGTTTGTTTGAAAGTTTAAACAGTCAGATATACGAATTATTTATTCATATTCAAAGATGTCATTCATTTTTATCAAATGATTTTCAAAAATTTTATAGATAGGCGGTGATGGGATTTGAACATACAAGATTTTTGTATGCTAAAGATGTTTGGTGAGGATTAAAATTAGATTTTTAGTAGATTGTGATAGAAGTTTTTGAAATGTGTGGTTAAAAAGTTTGATTGTTTGACTTTGACTTAGATTAAAATCTGATTTTAATCAGAAACAAACAGGTCCAAAAATTATTTTATGTTGTATGTTCAATAATGATATCTAGGGTTTATACAAATTGCTACACAATTATTGGATTCTAATCACACCATGATTAACGATAAACCCTATTCCCCTATAATGTAAGGCCAAAACTTGTAATCACAAGTTCCTTTAATCTTTCATGACAAATCAACCACAAAAAAGAGGAGATTCGCCCGTGAATGATCATATATGGCTTATTATCAGTCAATGCATCAATCACGCCCTTCATATTTGAAGGCCAAAAAATGAAATAAAGAAAATACACGTGAAAAAACTCTCTCAAAATAGTTACGAGGTTGGAAAGATTGAGTTCTATGGTTGCACAACCCGTGCTAGCTCACGTACGTAAGATCAATCGACGCCCAATTCCTCCATGCCCAAGCAACCAAATTTTGACCATTAAACACTATTCATGAGGGGCGTGACACGAGCAATGTCTCAACCAGATCTTAGAGTTCTTATGGGTTGGCCAAGCAAACGTACGAGTTTTTCTCGATGCAAAAATTATGAGCGTTTTTGGTGATAAAAGAACATAAAAATTTTCAATTATAATGTGTTTGATTGACATGGAAAATATATTTTAAAAATGAAAATATTTTCCTTGTTTAAAGGAAAATTATGTATGTATATTTTTAAAAGTTGAAAAATATTTCCATGAAAAAAAACAGTAATCACTTCAAAATAGAAATTTGAATGGAAAACTGACATTTTTCATGGAAAATAAATGCAATCAAACACGCCTTATATTAATTATTTTGAATAATATTTTTATATGCTCACTGGCGCCTACAAGAGTAGATGTACCTTAATTTTTATGTCTCTTTTCTAAAATGACCTAACCCCATTGACCACTAATCTATTAAAATAACTTTATATTATTAAGGATCACCATTATATACTTCTTTTTAGTTCAACTTCTCTAACATAAATATCAAATAAAATGTTTTTGAGATTTCATTGTTACCTAACACGTATGAAATACTAGGATTCGATCCGAACCCAAATGTATCTTTATAAATATAGGGTTTTAGTTCCTATTATAATACATACAAATTTATTGATTTCTCTTTTTTTTTTTCTTTTCTTTCTAATTTACAACACGAAGTTCTAATCAATTGAGTTAACAAAATTTATTTCTTTCTGCTTTCAAATTTTTAGTCAGCTGAGATAGTTTTTTTCTTTAATTAAAAAAAGACAAGAAGTTGTAGTCAATTGGATTTACAAATAAACACTTTCAATTTGCTCAATGAAAATGTGAGTATTCTTTTAATGTAATCATTTTCGTTCAATATTTCAATACAATATTCAAGAAATGCTCCCAAAGAGCATAATTAAATAAAATTTAACATAAATTATATTACTTGTTTTCAAAGAGTACGAGTTATAATTTTTAATATTTTAGAAGAATATTGATATATTGCTCTTGAAGAAGCGATAATAAAATACAACGTCCTCTCGAAATAGCACATGTTTCGAATAAAATATCATTTTAAATTCATGTTTATCCCTGAATATATAACTCGTGTCATGTTGGTATTGACACTTGATTAATTATTATGTGATTATACAATATTTAATCATATATTTTTGAAATTAATTTTGATTCACCATCTATTGTTAGGTATCTTGAACTTTTAACGAGTGATTTATTTACTGCACGTTTTGCAAATTATCATTTTGATTAAATGATTTTCCCAACTTTAGAAGAGATAAAACTATGTCCTGACAAATAAGGTAATTTTTTTTGGAATGAAACAACTCTATCTTATTTGGATCCCTGCAGTAATCAATGTGAGTAAAAGATTGAAAAAATCGTTCATTTGCAAAAAGTTGCAAATCAATTACCTGATATATTTATTAACACAAGAAAAGTGACAAAATCATATATATCAGCAGAAAATATTCTAGCAAAAATTGATGTTCTTGAAGGACAATCTAATGTACTAAATGAATTTCAAATATGCTAGAAGCGTGATCGACCAATTAGTTCAAAATATTGTACCTTGAAAAAGAAAAATACAAGAGAAAAATCAACAAAAAACCTTCGAAAGAAATAACATTAGAAAAAATTGATCAATCAAATATTGAAAATATGGTTTCCAAAGTAACATTCTTCTTTACGCTCCCAGAATTCGAATCTTACTTTTATTTTATTATTTCTATTAATATGTGGATTTAATTGGGTTTTGGAAATCATGCAGTTTCATTTAATCATTAAGAGATTTAATTTAGTATTATGGTACACGTCTTTGTATATATATATATATGTTAAGAAATATATGATTATTTTGTTTTATTATTTATTAAGGGTAGAATAGTTCTTTTAGATTTCCTTTGTCTTTTAGGTTTCCTTTATTTTAGACTATATATAGTCTCTTTGTATCTAGGTTTTTATTAT
>CAIGRT010120153.1:0-22870 GCA_903798405.1 Fraxinus platypoda | reverse complement strand
TACAGGGGAAACTCTGTCAAAATTTGTATAAAAGTGTCACAGTTAGAACATGTCATAGTCGCCTTGGTGGTGGGTCCGGCACTTAGCTGGAATCTACCATCGGCGCACGACACGTGTTAGGTCCATTAGGGTGACTTGAGACGGGTTGTGACACCTCATATGTGGCCAACAGTCACGCTACCATGTACAATAAGTGTGAGAGAGTGCAAGGCGGTTTGTTCTTATTTCAAAGCATGAATAAGCAGGATGTGGTTTCATGGACAACTATAATTACATCATACATCCAGATGGGCCAAGAGAAGCAGGATATTGATGCGTTTCTGCAGATAAGAGAGTCAAATGTATGTCCTAATGAGTATACTTATGCAGCAGTGATTTCTGGTGTTGCCAATGTTGCAAGACTTGATTGGGGTTAAACAAATCCATGCTCATGTTTTGCATATAGGTCTCATAGACTCGTTATCTATGGCAAATTCTATGATGACAATGTATTCAAAATGTGGATACTGTGAGTCAGCCTCAATAGTCTTCAATGAAATGACCAAGAGAGACATCATTTCTTGGAGTACAATTATTGCTGGGTATGCTCAAGGAGTGTTTGTGGAAGTATGGCAATTCTTGATCAGGGTAAGCAGCTTCATGCTTATGTCCTTACGATTGGTTTAGATAAAAGAGCTATGATACGAAGTGCTCTGATCAATATGTATTCAAAATGTGGGAGCATAGGAGATGCATCTAAAATACTTAAGGTAGCGGAGTTGGTGATATTGTATCATGGACAGCCATGATCAACGGATATGCTGAACATGGATACAGTCAAGATGCAATTAATTTATTTGAGAAAATTTCCATGGTTGGTTTGGGGCCAGACTCTGTTACATTTATTGGTGTCCTTAATGCTTGTAGTCATGTTGGAATTGTTGACCTTGGCTTTCAGTATTTTGATCCAATGACTAATGAAATGAGTACAAGATAAATCCTACTAAAGGACATTATGGTTGCATGATTGATCTACTATGTTGAGCTGGACGGTTGCTCGAAGCAGAAAAAATGATAAGAAGCATGCCATATGAATGGGACGATGTTGTATGGTCAACTCTGTTAAGAGCCAGTAGAGTAATGAAGATGTCGAATGTGGAAAGCGTGCCGCAGAGCAGATACTTAAACTGGATCCAAATTGTGCTGGGACCCATATAACCTTGGCTAATATTTATTCTTCAAGAGGGAAGTGGAAGGAAGCAGCAGACATGAGGAAACTGATGAGATCAAAAGGTGTTATCAAAGAACCTAGTTGGTCTAGGATTAAGGTCAAAAATCAGATTTCTGCGGTCGTTGCTGGTGATAGATTGCATCCAGAGTGCGAAGAAATATACAATATCTTGAAGTTGGCAGCATTTAGAGCAGATCTTGCTGTGCAGGAAGTTGTGTTATTCCTGTATGATGCAGAAGATTAACAGATGATTATTGTCACTTCCGCACTTTTTTAAAAGCAGCATCTTTCAACATGGAAACTGTTGCATAAATGGCAACTCTTTTCCATTTGGACTAGTGTGGGAGAGTCGCACAGCTATATGGGAAGGAAGATTCGGTGTCATATTTAGACTGAAGAACTGCAATCTACAGACTGTCAACAAAGTTTATTTTAGGTCAAATTCATCATCAGGGATGATCATCAAAATTGATTGGAAATGTTGCTTCGAGATGATACAGCTTAACAGATGTCAAGCAAACGAATGGAAGGATATTTAAGTCGTCTTTTCATCAATGTCAAATTGATGGCATAGTTCGCATGACAAAGCATGAAGACATTTTCCTTGAAAGGGGATACACTGTTGGAGTGAATGTCTTGTTTTTAAGCTGCTCAACCAATTTGGATCCGCATCACTCATAAAGTACTGTTAGATTGAGGATGGAGCCAACATTTTCAAAATAGCTTTTGTACTTCTTCATGCTCAAAAGGCGAACAGATGCATATGTTGAGTTGTTCTATGGTAAATTCTAGCCATATTGGTGCTTACATTAAGGTATTACTGTGAAATGTTTGAATTTCTACATCTGATGATCAGACCTTTGGAGGACTCGACCCGCATCAGAAAGATCTTACTTCTAATAATGCAGAGAATCAGTTAGATAAAAGCTTGTATGCAGTGTCTTAATTCCTAAGACGTTTTTGGATCTCCTTATTGAAAGCTTACCAAATTCTTGGGGGGAAAAACGAAGAGTGCAAAGACTCCATCCGTATGTTTTTCACTTCCCAGAGAAGTCGAAGATCTTGAAATAAGTCGAGTAAATATACATTTTTTTACGATTAATGTTATCATAAAACAACAATGATTTTCAGGTGAAGTTACTGAAATTTTATTTATTTATTTTTATTTTTTTTGAATGCCAGAAAATATGACTATTTATATGATTTTTTTCTGCTTATATACAAAACACTATTTTTAAAGTCTGGATCTCGTATTCATTAAATTGAAACAATTCTTGAATTCTCCACTTAAAAGTCATTCTTGATCTCGTATTCATTAAATTGAAACTATGCTCGACTATTCTCCACTTAAAAGTCATTGATTACTCAAGAACTGTATTGAATTGAATAGTCAAGACGTTGAAAAATATTCAGAAAGATATTCTAGAATCGATTTGATTCTATTTCTGTCAGTTTCCGTCTGAAGAATGGAAGGAGTTCGAAGAGTTCATGTTCCTTTTTATGTGTTGGGTGTGGGGTGGGGATTCCCTTCGTCTACCTTCATTTTGCAGCCAAGGGATGAAATGACAGATCAACAATCATTACAAATAAGAACACAATGGTTATAAATTTTAATGGTGAATTATCATCAAGATTAAATGGAATTCTGTAGGACAAAAGAGAGTGAATGTTGTCACAATACCTTCTGAGAATATACATTCAGTTTTCATATCGAAGCCAGGTCAAGTAAACATGTCCAATAAATCCTACAGCAAATCCAATAGCACTCAGAACAACAACAATTCTAACCCACAGATAGGATATAAATGCCTTTAGTACAAAAGCTTTCCATGAACAGAACCATAAAATGGAGAAAGCATATCCCAGTACAGCTCCCACGACTACTTGGCTGGCTGTATGAAGCTGCTGAGAAACCCGTAGCCATGACTGCAAACAAAAACACCCAAAAATAAAAAAGTGTCTGATTTTAATGAATGGTAATAAAATATGATAGAGAATATGTTCCCAGACCTTAACTACTTTCAATTTCTCCCAATACTACCTTAAAATAAGGAAAAGATAACAGGAGAACAGAATGACAGTAAATAAACTTCTCAAAAGCAAGATATGTTAATATTGTTGAAGGGCCTTAAGTTAAAACCAAAGAGCTGAGGGTGCAAGCATAGCAAGTCTTAGCAAATGAAAGTAATCTAGTTGATAAGAATCAGACTTTGAATTCTGTTTCTAATTTTTCTTAATGATCAACATTGCTTATTACTTAACTTTCTTCATCACATGCCATTGCAAATCTTGGTACAGATAAGCCCAGCATGGGCCACCTCAAAACCAGGCCATGGCGGTTTACATTTCTTGGTAGAGGGAAGGGCAGTGCTCGCTGAAGTCTTGAAAGTGTATCATTTCTCCAAAGTTTCGAAGTCATGAATGAATAAGCCCTTATAATAAAATTCATTTTCCTTTTCAGCAGGCTGAAATTTTTATTTTTTATTCCACTCAACTTAACACTACTTCCACCCACTTGCCTATCAGTTTTAGTGCATAAAGCTAGCAGCTAAAAAATGAAGTCCCAATAAAAACCCCAACTAAAAAAATCTCGGGTGCATCCCTGGTGAATATAGAAATCATAATGCTATCATGATGATTCAAAGGTACTGTGATATTCATCCTTTAGGCACCACAAGTATGTGAAATTCCCCAGATTTCAGTATAACTGCTGTATACTTACAAAATAACACCCAAGAATAAACACAAGCGCATTCAGAGTTGCTGTAAGTCCATTTATCCCATACCACTCCGCCACTGCAGTGAAGAATACAAGAATGAGGCCATCATATTATAAGGAATCGAAAGATTGCACGAGGAATACTATTTATCTCACGAATGAAAGAATGATATAGAAAATTAAGCAGCAGTCTGCAATTAATTTTAAAATTTAAAACAACTAAACCACATGTATTATAAGTTGACTGAATATAAACCACTTTCCACGACTATATAAAGCCAGATTCTTCAAAGTACATGATGGGGGAAGGAAGCTGCAGCGTGCCGGGTATTTAACCAACTGCCTTTTTCGTGCAATGCTAACTCATAATCCATAAGTATAAAAGAAAGCTAAACAATTTTGAAATATTCCAATGGCACAAACATGTTACGATTACGTATCACATGGTTAAAAGATTATCATGGTAGGAACTATCATGAAGTCACTGAAATTTCTGAGTAACCTGCACTAGAGAATAAAAGAAGTCTAAAGTTGATATCAACAATTGATGACAGTCAATATTTGTGAGATATATCTCATCATCTTTCTATACGTAAAAATATAATTAAAATAAAGAATGGTTGGAAAATTTTACTTGACAGATTGACAAATGCAACTGCATAGAAGATGGATTGTGCATGTGAAGATGGCATTCCCGGGTCTGATCTTAAGGTAGAAATAGGTCTTTCTTGCTTTAGTACTTTCTTCAATGTGATTGAGAGTATAACATTAAGCACAGAACCCATGAGGGCCCACAGTGATTCAGCATCATGCCTCCACAGTACAATTGCACCAAAAAGCACTGCCACAAGCCATTTACTCTGCATGAAGGGTAATAGACGGATGAATTTAAGGAAAGAATGTGAACTACAACAATGGAATGAAAAGCGCATACAATTCTAAAGGCTGAAATAACAATCTTTCATAAAATTGGTCATGGACTTTTCATTCAAGAAGTTGCAATAACACAACCTTCATTGTTGTTGAAAAATCCTCAAGCCACAAAATAAATTTACACAACGATTTATAAGATAATCACATTAATCATTTTTCTTGAGTAGGAAACTTACAAAAATTCATTCTTTTCAAATCACAACCCCTTTAGAAATACATATAGTGATTTTAAGCTCTCCTATAATTCTTTTCAAATCACAACCCCTTACTGTGGTCTCACTTTGGTATTGAATTTTAAAGCACCATATAAGACTCAACTTACAAAAAGTAACACATTGAGTGAAAAAGTTAGACCTTTAAAAATTGACGGTCTAAATGTGCATTTTCTATTGTTTGTATCCCAATATCAAAACTATTCCTCTATTCTGGACAAGCAACTCAGGCCTTGATTTTTCCAAGTAATAATTAAACGAAATATCACAAAGTGATGCATAAATTCCCAAATAAAGTTATTCAAAATGAGAGAATTTCTAGCATTTTTCAGATCCTTCCTTTTCTTCCCCATTGTCAAAATTGGGCAACTAAACAGACTCTTGAAGACCAAACAAGTTTAGCTTTCTATCATAGATTATAAAACTAAGCAGATTAAACATTTTTAGAGATATCAAGTTATAAAATTGAAATCAATTGAAACAAAATCTTGACTATAGAAATGACAATCAACTCGTTCTCCTTTCCAAATTACATACATGATCTCCATTTCCACATAAAGTTCAACTGGAAGTATGGGAACCCAGAAACCCCCACACCCACACACGCCCCCTGAGAAATATTTCACAAGAGCAATCCATATCACAATAGTCTTTTTCCCACTTTTCCATTGACGTTTAAATATGAGTTTTATTGCACATAACCACGCAATTCAAATACAGAAATAAAATTAATAACCTGCCAAATAAAACATACTACATACAGATAGTGAACATATTAAAACATTCATCGCAAATTGACAATTTACTTACCAAACTATTGAGAGTGCCTTCGAGCCCAACAGCTCCAGAATCAGAGGGCCCTTCAATGAAAGCTTCCTGTTCAAAAGATTGAACCTCATTCTCACTTGTACTCACAGGGGTTCTCATCGAATCTATCATGGTTTTTGAATTCCGGGTTTTGTTAGCCCAGAAACCAAATTTTCGGGAAATCACGTTCCCTCGAAAATACAATTCTCTGCGAAAAAAATTGTTCGAGCTATGAAATCTTTCAGATTGTAGGGTAATTCTGTTAGGGATTGCAATGGGTCTGATTACAGTGACCAAAATCACTGGCATTGTTTTTTGTTGAGTTGCACTTAAATATCTCAGGCTCTTCGAGTTAGCTAATGCAATTGTTTGATGAGGTTGACCTTTGTAATCAACACTAAAAACGTTAAATAACACAACAAACGCGTTTCGCGTGTATTGGGTGAAAAACGCTCATTAATTATTTTGACTTTGGTACAAATTGGAAAGACTCTCAATGTTTTTTTTTTTTTTTAGATACCGAGGTATCCCAACTTAGCCAGACTAATTCATCGACCACCAGCCACCGGCCCCTCAGTAACTGGCGGAGGTAAACCGCGGGTTATGCCCAAGTTGACCAGGGTTCGTACACCNCTTTATACTCCTGGCCTCAAGAGAGCTCTCCTCACTGCCTTCCAGTCATTGTCTTACCTTCGAGAAAAATCTCCCTTCCAAGACTCGTGCCTTCCAAGAATCGAACTCTCCACGATGGGGTTGCGAACCTACCAATGCAATTGTTCCACCAACTCGGATGTGCCCGGGGGCGACTCTCAATGTTTTTCTTGATTATATTTTATCAGGAGCATGTTTTGCTAAGCTAAAAAAATGTATGGCTAAGCTTAAGTTCCTATTTGGTGGTCATTTTTTTTTAGGAAAAATTTTGAATGTACATGCAAAATGCATTCATCATTTTCGTTAAATCACCTCCCGTCATCTAGAATTCTGGTACTACTTCTGACATTATCTTCTAACAAAGTGGTTTAACCCATAATATATATATTAAAGAAAAAACTCAAAATATTGAATAAACACAATATACTCCACTTTATCAAACACCCCACTATTTGAGGGCCGAGCCCCACCCCACTATCCACACTTCATTGTAAATATTGAGTAATGTTATCTCATATCAGTCTAAATGGAAGTTAAAGCACACCTAAACTTGTTCAATAAATTAAAATACAGTACAACTTCATAAAAATAAAAAATAAAAAATAAAAAAAGAAAGAAAAAACTCTAGCCACCTAATGCTAAATATCATTAATGTTGTTACTGGCTGGAAGTTAAGGTGCAATATCAAATCGGGTTTGGATTTTTTATCCGTTCTTTCCAATCAAACACACCACAATTTTCTATACGAACTAATTAAACATGCAAGTTACTTCCGCCATCCGCCCCGGACACAAACGACACAGGCTTCCCTATCACCAACATTATGGACATATCTCTGACTCAGTAGAGCACCCTACTCCCCCACCCCCACACCCATGGCTCTGCAGCTAAAGCACACATGATTTGGTTCTGTGACATAAATTCTTTCACATAAGAATTCTAACAAGAAGATCTACTTGGCAACGAATTAGTTTGATAGAGCACGGTTAAGATCTGTCATCGATGAGAACATGAAATTGTAAGCTCCCAATCAAGTTAGTTCACCGAAGCCACGCATCATCTTATATCCTTGATGCAACCTCGAAGCCGAATAAAGAATTTAAGCATCATAATTCCATGAACATAGAGGGCAATAAAGAAGGGCACTACTATTCTTGCTTCACAACAGTAAACTTTTACATGATTTGACGGAAAATATGAATGTGTTTTTTCTGTAAAAATATTAGGAAAAAATTTGAATTTATGTATAAAATATTTGATTGTGTGAATGTGTAGGAATGGAAGACAAACCGGAGTTAAATGTTACCAAAACATAGTTTTCAAATTTAGCCTAACATCCTAATAGTATGTGTAAAGGAGAAAGGAGAGTACTAACAGACTTTTTTCAAGATTTTTAGTAGTGTTATATATATTATATCACTGTTCAAATGTGTTCCATCAGAAAATTTTATAATAACGCAATACACTTGGATAAGGCCTCGCTTGAGGTTTTTAATACCTGAATCGAACTTTTTAAAGGTTGACCTTACAGAATTATTAAATCTATAACTATAATCAAAATTTAATATCCAAAATCATTTTCACTAATGAAACGAGAATAATATTATCAATTGGGTTGCAAATAAAACATAAAAATATTGTTTTGCCAATTCAGGCTTGGGCAGCCATTCTTAGGATCCGTCCTTGAGGATGGCCGATCTGAACTTTGAAATCGAGGTTATGGTATTTTAACTTTCAAATTAGTGAGAATATTGTGGATTTTTAATTGGGTAAGCTTTTTTAATTAATCTAGAGTTGGACTATTCTGGGCCAATTCATTCAAGGCAACAACCAAAAAAAAGTTGAAAAAGTTCATAACCACAGTACATTAACAATATTCAAAATTTATAGAATTCTTTCCTAAATCATATTTATTAATCAAGGTTTAGCGACAAATTCCCTCACTAAGTAGGCCTCTAAAACAAGGTCAGTAAATAACATTCCATATCATTCCTAGAAATAGCTTAGATCAAGTAACACTTCAGCTCAACAATATCTGCCGTGATTAAAAAATATCATCAATACTAACTTGACTGGGTGGCGACATCATCACCTCTCCCCTAAACTATATAATGAAGACATGTGGCAAGACTGATGTAGGTACCTCATGGCCAACCAATCAAAAATCAACAATGATGAAAATAACTACAGTTATCTTAACCATCATGATGGCCTGGGAGGCCGACCTCTTCATCAACTTAGAATCACACAAACTGAATGTTCTGGAACACTTAATAAGGAACAACATTATAGATGACGCATGGAAACAATCTAATTTGATACGAACCCATATAGCAATGGTAGTTACGAAATCCACACAAGATTGATTCAACCCAAGAAAGTAAAAAAATCAACGTTTGAAAGTTCGACCCAATAAATTATTGAATTAAAGAACTAACACAATCGTCGACAATATGTTGACCACCTGATTACAAAATTTATGAATCTCACTCAATTTGTTGAACACCACAAGAAATAATCTTGATAAATTCAAAATTAATTCAATGAAAAACGAAAAGAAAGCAATATGCATTTCAATTAATCTCTCAATAAATTGTGTGTTTTACAATGAATAGAATGAATCATATTTATAGGGAATCCATAAAACCTAGCTAGAAAACAGAATCAAGTCCTAAAGATATCAAAAATATATCATACAAGAGTTTTAACTAAAATAAAAGATTGTGCGAAATTTGAAAAAATGGCATCCGAAATTGTACTATGCGATCGCATAATTTAAATCTATGCGGTCGCATAAATCATTTGAAGACCTCCTCTTTGATTTCGGTAAAGGGGCATGCGACTGCATGCCCTGAACAACTATGCGGTAGCATAATTGTTCATTCCGTCTCCTCCACTATTGCTTGAATCAAGTTTCTCAATGTCGTTTCATCTTCTGCACCAAGCATGAAACTTGTCCCCTTGTTGTGATCGATGTTTCGTTCACCGTAGTTTGAGCAAGTAGTGACATTGCTTATTTGACCCGCTTTACTCGCTACCTAGTCAAGATCCTTTCTTAACGATCAATGGATCTTTGCTCGGGCTTGTTCTCGTATCATGGATTACATCATAATTACTATAGATGATGTGACTGAGGTGGCCAACTCACCAAATTTAGTTTATAACTTGAGGTCATTGATCCCTACATGGACCACACATCAAATTATTTTCTACTTTTGTACTCCCTTTACAAACAAATTCAATAACATTGTCTTGACTAGTCCAATTAACTACTTTACTCAAAATTATCATTAAGTTGATCAAATTGGTCACGTCAGTTTTGAAAGTCAAAATTTATCTTTCCTAATATTTTACTGAGAACTATTGTCCCATATTTATAAGCCTCAAAATGAGAGTTACAATCATAATATAATAGACTTTTGTAGAGTATATAGGACTTATCTAAGTATGCTGATAAGATCAAATAGACATCAATAATTATTTCATAGTTTTATAACACTCCTCCTTTGATAACTATTTGCACAATAACTGTTACATTAAAAATCTAGTTTGGCAAAACACAGTGGAATTAAAATACTAAACGAAGGGGAAAAATTATTACAAATAATACAAAACAATTGGAGAAATAAAATGTATTAGGAAATATTTAGACCAAAACGTGCGGAATTAATCAATTACAAGCAACGTGTCGCAAGGTAATTAATCCAATTAACCCTAAATTTAAACAGTCACATAAATGTACATATTAGTTTTACAGCATATGTGTTGATTTTTTTTGTGAATATATTATTACTTAAGTTAAGGGTTATAATAAGATAATTGAGGATATTCCACTTTCTTTTTGCTTCCTAAAATAAAGTCAAATCATTTATAATTTCTCTCACATTCAAACAAACAAATTGTTGACCCGGATTCTTTGTTAAAGATGATTAAGAGTTTTAATTAAAGTGCACATTAATTAGAATCATATATGAAATGCAATTGTGAAATCCTATTCAAGTTTACTTGGCGAATTCTAAATAAAATTCTATTTGGAAGCTTATTGGGAGTAAGAATTTGTGTTGGACTTGAAGCAAACTTTGGAATGAAGAAAAACATCATTGGAAGGAGTTTAGGTCGGAGACGAGGAGCAGTAGCTGTAAATATTAACAGCAAGGTCGGCGTCACGGCAAATCAACAATCAAAAACTTTAGGGGAAGCAAGTATTGTAAGCACTTGGTAAACGATTGTTATAAGTTTCAAAATAAATCAAAGTCAATTGAAAATCAACAATCAAGAGAAGCAAGTATTGTAGAAAATCCTAGCACTGATGGAGTATTAATTAGAATCATATATGAAATGTAATTGTGAAATCCTATTCAAGTTTACTTGGCGAATTCTAAATAAAATTCTATTTGGAAGCTCATTGGGAGTAAGAATTTGTGTTGGACTTGAAGCAAACTTTGGAATGAAGAAAAACATCATTGGAAGGAGTTTGGGTCGGAGACGAGGTGCAGTAGCTGTAAATATTAACAGCAAGGTCGGCGTCACGGCAAATCAACAATCAAAAACTTTAGGGGAAGCAAGTATTGTAAGCACTTGGTAAACGATTGTTATAAGTTTCAAAATAAATCAAAGTCAATTGAAAATCAACAATCAAGAGAAGCAAGTATTGTAGAAAATCCTAGCACTGATGGAGTTAAGTTGTAGAATAAATCAAAGTCAGCTGCAAATCAATAATCAGAAACTTCAGGGAAAACAAGTATTGCAGAAAATCCTAATAGTGATGGAGGGCTTAGATTTTGGATACAACTTGCACTTTTCATATAACTCTTAATCGGGATTTGTTTTCAACATACAAAGAAATTTCAAAAGTGTTGTGATAACAGGTAATAATACACTTTGTCTGATAGTTCGTATTGGTCAGGTAAGAATAAAGATGTTTGATGAGATGGTTAGAACACTTGACACGTTCCAGATTTGAAGAAATTTTTTATCTCCTTAAGTACTCTTGATTCAAAAGGATACATGTATACGGTTGAAGGTGGAGTCTTGAAGGTAATCAGAGGAGCCCGTGTCGTTTTGATGGAATATAGAAAATCTCATTTATATATCTTTTAGGGTAATACAAAATTTTCAAATAATTAGCATATTTTAAGAACTCATGTGGATTTAGAGTTGGCTTCGTACCATTGGAGCCTAATTTGGGGTCTTCGTTTAAGAATACATCTCAGTTGAATTTTGAAAATATGGATAAATCCGTCTTACCACTATTATCGGTGGTGTCATCGTATTCAATTGTTAGAAATAGACTCATTTTTTTACCATAAGGTTCCACATAGATACATTTCTAATGATTTTGTTGATGGTTTAAATGCGGTTATGGGTGTTGATTCTAGCCAAAATCATTCTGTTGATGCATTTAGTTGTGATTCTGTTACAATACTTGTTTCAGCCTTATTAGTGGTCTTTAGTTTAGATCACTTTTACCCCTAGTTGGAGTAGTAGAGGTGGATAATATTTTCAGTTGGAATTGTTAATGGAGAAGTTCGTTTGTGTTTTTCATTGAAGAATTCAAGTTTATTTCTCGCAGTAGAATTTGTCTCTAGGTAGAGAATTTTTTTAAGTTTTATTCATTACAGTGAAATTCATGTTAAGGTGGAGATTGTTAAAATTAGAGTGTGACCCGAATTCTTTGTTGTAAATAATTGAGAATTATAATTAAAGTGCACATTAATTAGATTACTATTTGGAATGCAATTGTGAAATCCTATTTAAGTTTACTTAGCGAATTCTAATTGAAGTTCTATTTGGAAGCCCATTAAGAGTAAGAATTTGTGTTGGACTTGAAAATGACTTTAGAAGGAAAAAAAACATCATTAGAAGGAGTTTGGGTCGGAGATGAGGCACCGCAGCTTTAAATATTAACAGCAAGGTCGGCGTCGTGACGCCACCTATTCTACTCCCTTCGCTATTTTGGTCACTTTTTCTGTTTTGGACTCTGTTTTTGACATTCTACTTCATCTACAATTCTACTATAAAGGTTTGGACATTTCCTAATTGTTCCCTATATATAGTTAAATCTTCATTGTATTTTAGAAGAAATTAGAAACATTGTAAACGCTTAATTTTTGTATTCTTTCTCCATATTAGAATAAAATATCTATTCTCTACAAATTATTCTTGTGTTCTTTTGATCTTTACTTTATATTGCACTTAATTTTTTAACTTTTCACAACAAATTGATATCATAGTGTTCCAGTTTCCTCAACACAAATCTTGACCAACAAATTGATATCATATTTCGTAATCTTTTTATGAATTTGACATTAATTTCACAAGCATTTTTCTCCAAATCAGTTTCCCTTTCTTATAGTCACAATTTGATTAGTTAAGAAATTTTTAAAAAACAACCTTCCACCAATAATTATTGTCATTGAACTATTAGAAATCAAATAAAATGAGAAAAACGGGTTTATCTATTAAATTAATTATATACCTACAGCATACCCAATAAAATATCCTATTCTTGGGATCATTCTAATGCTTCTGATTAATCCGCCCAATACGATGAAGGACATAGGAGAATGCTAGCTAGCCTAGCTTTCTCTACACCCTATCCCGCAAATGATTCATGAAAAATTCAATTGTCTCGGCAATATAAACTACCAAAAAGACAAAAAAAAAAAGTAAAAATAGCCATTTATCACTACCCGTGCACACATGCAAATATTTAGAGCGTGTTCGAACCCCATTTTTATTGAAGAATGTATTTTAGAATAATAGATTGATGAAAAATATTTGGTTAAAAAATAAGGAAATTTTTTGGATTTGAGTATAATATTATTTTATTGAAAAATATGTGGTTAAAAAAAGAGAAAAAAATATATTTTGAAAATAGTACAAATCAAATAAGAGCTTAACACTCCGGAGTCATGACTATGTGTCATTTCACAACTTGATTTATCCACACATTTCATAAATCCACAGCTTAACATCCTAAAGAAGTTTTTCAAGGGAAAAAGACTAGCATATGATGAGAAAGGGAAATATGAAGGTCGTACTATTTCAAAATGGGAAAATGTTTTTAATTTATTTATTTTCATTTAGAGGTAATGCCTGATTCAGGAGCATAACATCGCATGTCATTGTTTCATTCGCACCTTGAACGTATATCATTGTCAAATTCTTTGAGAAGGTTCATTTTGAATTGGTATCATCCCCCTCTATTTTGAATCTCAATATTGTAATGTTGCAACTATGTATTAAATTCACATGCTCTAAAGCTCCGACACACCCTATAAGAACCAAAGACTGTACAATAATTATCTTGAGGTCCATTTGGTACAACTGTTGTGATTAAAGGTTTTATCAGTAGAGTTTTTCTGGTATAGCATTGTACAACAAAATTCATTTATATAAAAATGCAGAAATTATTAAAAATTAATGTTTTGTGAAAAATAATGTATGTTAATCTTCTTGTGACTGCACGATCTGATTGGCGACTTGAATGTTTGAAGTTCATGGAGGGGATCTAGCTTGAATCCTGAACTTCAAGACTTGTTGGAGATTTAATACTCTTAAAACTAATTAGAACTATAAATTCTGTATTAATTATGCTCAAAACCTCAAAAGCCCAAAAAAAAAAAAAAAAACTTCACAAATTGATTTTGTCACTTTTTTTGATATTTTTTTAGAATTTCCGTCACTTTTCATTTAATAGTCTTTCTTTTCTTTTTACATGAGATTGAAAGTTAATCATACTATAGGAATATTGGTTTAAAGGGACATGATATATCACTTTTTGGTTTAAAAAAAAAAAATCACAAATATCAAAATTAATATTATTGTTTCTCTCTTTTTTTAGGGATTTTTGAAGCAGTTAAAAAATTTTGAGGTTCCAGTAATTTTATTTGCGGAGAATCTAAATTTCCTTGATACAAATATTTTAGAAGTCCAGAACGTTTATGTTTTGGAACAGGACTCGGAAACAAAGACGAAACATTCAAAGTCCAAGGTATTTATGAGGGCTAAGGATCAATACTTTCAAAGCCCAAGGTATTTTATTTTGAGGTCCAAAGACTAGAACTTTTAAAGTCAAATACATTTTATGTTGTAGGTCAAGGATCGGAACTTGCAAAGGTGCATATCATTCATATATTCAGAAGACTGACATGGAAATATGAAACACTTTTTTATATACTAGTTTTAACCCGTTCATTGTACGGGGTGTGTTATTTTGAAGGTGATGAAGGTGATGTTAGCGTTTTATATTTTATGTATTTTGGATTTGATAGTTGTAATCTTCTACAATTTGGAATAGATTCAAGACAATAAAGTAATCTAAATAAAAAACATTCAATAGTTCCTGCATTTCATAGAGACTTAGATTACAAATTCTAAAATTTCTTCAAGGTTGTAATTTCCAAAAACAAATGACAGGTATGTATACTGGTACTTGGTACTCACATTCAGAATTATGATTTACGCAAGGGAAAAAAAAATTGGAGGTCCCAATATACAGAATTTAGTATGTGAACCTGAATTTCTTGACTAACGACGTCGGGGAGAAGTACACCACAGAGGAAATGGGCATCTCTCTCTTTCTTAGTAAAGGCAAGCCCTTTGTTATAGTGTGGATCTCGTAGCTATGGATATCCACTGAAATAAGATCACAAGGGAAGATATATAACTAACTGTATATAATGCATGAGGATTGGAGAATCATTTGACTTCGTAATATAAACAAATTCTGAAAATCTAATATGGAAGCAAAAGGACATATTAAAAAGATGAAATTTCAAATATAATTATGAGATTTCAAGTGTCTTATACCTCAATGGTGACAGGGGACGTGGTGGGATAATAACGATCAACAGCCTGCCCATTCTTATCAACCAAGAACTTAGCAAAGTTCCATTGAATATCGTCTCCAAAAATTCCCCACTTTCCCAGCTTCAAGAACTTGTAAAGTGGAGCAGCATTATCCCCATTCACTTCAATCTAATACAAGATAGCCAGTGAAGCATAATCAAGAAAATGCCATACTAAAATAATATATCCTATCAGATAACGTGCTTATTTTGCTGAGAGCATTTCAATAGTAGAATAGTCCTTCAGCTTTTTGCAAGCTTCAACATAAGAACAGCAAGGTTTCATCATCTTCAGAATTTATGTAAAGTTGGTAGCTCTGAATCCCATACTCTCTCACAACCCCTGTTTTACATCCAATTTTCTCTCATAATAATTGGTTTATATGGTTTGATAATCCAGCAATTTATATAACCTTTTTTAAACAAATGCTTCAATTTTAGACACAGTTTCAGTTATTTCAAGTGGATGTTTGAGTTCTAGTGGAATCAGATATGATTAAAGGGGAAAGGGAAAAAGTGCAGATGGATGCAAAAGAGCAGGGACGTTCGGATTAGTGCTTTGCATCTAAAGCCACAATCCAATAAAATGAATTCTGTTGCCAACTTGAAAATTCTCAACTACGGGTGATGTGGGCTGGCTAGTGTAATAAATTCTTCTCAGGGCGAAAACATCCGTGAATTCTTGTTGAATCTCAATAAGTCTGTTGGTTTTTTCTTCAAAAGGAAAAGAGAAATCCCAAATCTAAAGAAGAAAACTCTCCAAGCAAACAATAAGAACAAAGAAATGAGAGGGCATTCATGAATTGTGGTTCAGTAAACTAATTCATGGTTACATTTGGATTTACCTTACCAAAGACGGGAAATTCGGACTTAAATCGGCTGCAGACAAAGTCTACAATCTGTTCATTGCTTCCAGGTTCTTCTTCACCAAACTGATTGCATGGAAATGCCAGAATCTCCAGCCCTACGTTAACAAAGCTTCCCACGAAAGGTACACAGAACCAAAGCTCTGACCAATCATAGTGAATCGAGGATACATGGTTTCTTCAACCCATTTCCTGTTATAAAGATGCACCACCTGATAAATGGAGCATATTCATAAATTTTAAGAACTGATATAATATATTCTTCAAAAAAGAAACTGAGCAAGTCAAAATATTGAAAAGTAAAAAAGAAAAGACAGAAAAGAAAATAACTGGGCACAAAAACTGCTACATTCTTCAATTACTTGTTTATTTCCAAAGCTCCAATTTGCATGTCAATTTGCAACTTATCAAACTGTAACGCTTAAATATAGCAAATTACACTTGAATGATGATAATTCATATAGCGTGCCTGTTTCGCGTGGATTCTGCTTCTCGAGTATTTTCGTCCCATCCGAGCAGTTTAGCAATGTTCTCCCAAATTGCCTAGAGCTTTCGTGCTATTTTTAAGCACAAAACAGTGCAACGCATGATATTTTCTCAAATTTAGCAAGTTTTGGGTCATTTTCTCTTTGCCTTTTATTGTTTTTCCCAGCATACCTTCCAACCTATGAAACATGAATGTGGACGTGTTTGACGTGTCTGGATATGTCCAACACGTGCCTTGGCGTTGGAGATTAATAGTGTAGGAACCAACACTCCGGCAGCATGTCTGCGCACATAACTTCCAACCACAAAACCATACTGGTAATCACGTCCCACTGTACCCCAATCTGATCGGTCGGTCAACTCCTATCTCTTACTCCTCATTTTCAACCTAGACGCATGTCAACCAATTACCGACACCAAAGTTCCCCTCCTCTCTCTTACTCCTCATTTTCAACCTAGATGTATGTCAAGCATCCACCAAGACCAAAGTTTAACCCATCTTCAACCACTGGAGACACACAACTGGCCAAACCACTGCTGCCATTCCCCATTCCAATCATCATGCCTATGCTATTGTCCCCCGCCCATTTAGACGTATCCACCATGTTTCACCACTGAGTACATTCCTAATTGCATCCCAAGCTACTGATCTAGGCTCTATTCATTCGAATGGAAACAAAGAGACAAGAGTAGAAGCACACTTCTAATGTCAACATTAAGAATGCTCTCCCATCACATTGGTTCTCTATCTACAATTGATTGCCATTTAAGAAAACTCAAACTTTTGAATTTATTTTATATCCTGGACAACAAAAGATATATGCCTACTAAGGTGAAACAAAAATGAAATTTAAAATTCTTGTATTACAGTCAGCCTAACATACAAGACAAATGTATTACATTTTGTACAACAGTAATTCAGATGTATGCAATAAACTAAGCATGTATTGTAATGATTGTAATTCCAAAATTGGATGAAACAAACTGCTACAATGAAAAAACAGATTTTCAAGTTGCTTGGCCAAACTATTCTTTTGATAAGGTTAACTTATAAACATATGCAAGGTTTAAAATCCCAAGGTATAAAATTAAACTTTCCTCAAATTGAATTTGTGCAACTTATGGTCAGCAACAAATGTGAAGTTTTAAGCTCCTGAAAATAACATAGGAATGCTTAGTGTAACCAGACCGACGAAACGCCTACCCAACTCGCATTCCTTCTTCAACATCAGTCGGCGAAACTTTATCACCCAATCCAACAACAAACTGCAAAGATGAATGTGAACTAAAATGAACAAGAAATTCATAAACAAGACAGATATGTGCGTTTTCAAAAATAAGGCACTTCCTTCCAAATCACACATCATAGCATAAGAAGTTATCTCTGGCTAAAGCTGGTCATCTGGAGGGGATACTATTAGAAGCACCCTTCCGTGCTTTGGTTCTTATGCTATGTAAAGAAACTCAATATTGTAAACAAAACCATAGGAAAGAGCTACACGCTAAAAGGATAAATTAAAAAATTATCATACCTTGGCAATTTGCTTAACATTTATGACATACTTGGCATCTTCAGTATTTGGGCTAATAATCTTTGTCCATCTTGCAACGTGGTCACATAAGCCCAGCTATAGCCCACGAGATATAAGATAAAAAGGATAAAGAACCTAAATTCATTCATTTCTAAGAACAGTACCTATAGAGGCTGCTTCTTTTGCATCATTTGTTTATCGGAGACAAGATCCCACTGGCTAGGTGCAGCTAAACCAGTATCAGATTCCTTGATAACTAATATGCAGTGAAAATCAACAATATGGCATCACAACGTATAGAATGAATAAAAGATAACCCATTTCATCCATGAGTTTATAACTATGTGAAAAATATAACAGGAGAAAACTCTTTTAGCCTTCCTTTTAGGTAATATAGTATAACAAAGGCTCTTAAAGCACAAATAACTATTACTATAACATCATGCCAAGAACTCCTGCATATCTATTTATACTATAAACACATCATGAATCATTTCCCTAGAAATGGCAATGACGATGCACAACATTTATTGTGCTAGACCAAATCAATAGTGAGCAAGTTACAAAGTTAACAACAGAATGGGCTACAGACTACATACAAGACGATGCCCATAATTTAACCAAGGAGCATCCTTTACGTCGATGTAAAGAGGAGGAAAAAAATGGGGCCAGAAAACATACCACATAAATTGTTAATCTTCTTGGCCATTTCCTTGATTTCCTTCTCAACTTTCTTTATGCTAGTAGAATAAGGTCCCAAGCCCTACATACATCATTCCAAGAACTTCAACAAAAGAATGGTAGATAAGGGCTTTATATTTCAAACCCAGCAAAAGCCAGTCTCATTCAATTAAGAATAATATTCTCAAATCGGCACTATTTATTAATTAAACTAAATGAAAACCTGTACAAATGCAAATGGAAATCTGAAATTTAAAATAAATAAAAGAGCAAAATTTGATAATAATACCTTTGAGAAATGAATGGAAGACCGAAGAACATACCATTTAAGAGAAGTCGGCTCGACCCACAACAACCAACATCATCACGGCTCGACCAACATTACAAGTCTCAGTTCTTCAGAAGAAGTTGCTGAGATTCCATCATCAGGTCTCCTTTGTTCATATTCTGCACTTGCATCGAATCAAACTTTTGATATAAATCAGCTCATTGTGAGGTCAAGAAGTGTCTGAAGTTATACTTTCAACAACAGATTTTATAATTTCATGGGTTGAACGGAAAAAATCAAGAGACAAACTGAATATACAGGTGAATGGACAATTAAATAACGCCCGAGAACAAGTTAAGCTATAACAACAAATTAAGGCTTAGCAGGAGCAGTTTGGCCTCCACTTCTGACTCTAACAGCCTTCCCAGGAAATCTATAACATTATGCATAAAAGCATAAAATAAGCAAAACCAATATCAGTACAAACTAAAAGTTAGATGCACTAAAAGTTATATTACTCACCTGCTTGTCCTCATCAGAAAGAGTTGGCAAATCAACGCAAATTTGAGAAGCATGTAGAGTAAATAATGACCCAGTCAAGGTTGTAGAATTCTTTATCACGTAAACCACGTCCTCGCTTTTCACTTCTAAAGTTAGATGCACTAAAAGTTATATTACTCACCTGCTTGTCCTCATCAGAAAGAGTTGGCAAATCGATGCCAATTTGAGAAGCATGTAGAGTAAATAATGACCCAGCCAAGGTTGCAGAATTCTTTATCACGCAAACCACGTTCGCTTTTCACTTCATCCACCTGCCCCCAACGAAATCAAAACATCTTGTAACACAGCAAGAAGTACAAAATTATTTAGCTGTTTATATAACCTAATGGCTAATGTAAAACCAAATAATTAATAGTTATGTCTGCTTGCAAAGGATGAACTGGTTCATTGGTCACCAACACATGGAATAGGACCAAGAAAGAAAAAACAAATCATGGCAGATTTCTCAATAAACTCAATAGCAAATGAATAGACTTACATCGAGCATTCACCTGTAAATCCATAGTAGAAGAAACCAAAAAAAAGTTCACTCCTTCACATTTGAAGATAATTTTGTAGGATTTATATGCTAAGAATCGAACGACAGAATAAAAAAGTAATTTCCCTCATAAAGATAAAGATTGAAAAAAGTTACTAAATGTTCCTAGATAGAGGTTCTTGTTGGTTTAGTGTTGTCCAATCTAAGTCCTTGTATCCTTTTTTTTTCCATATCGTAGCCCCTAAATTTGACATTCATAGATCACAAGAACACATAAAAATGAAAAAAACTATGCTCATAACATACTAATTTTCGAGTGACAGAATATTTTCAGTTCCCATTCTGAAATTGTCACTCTGTGTACGCTTAAACCCCTAAAAAATTGGGACTTTTCAAGTTTTAAACCCTTTAAATGAAATGGACGAATGCAAGAAACATAAATATATAAATAGAGACACCGAAACAGACCTCCAACGGTGAAATTAACAGCCAATAGAAGTGGCCAGAGGAACTTATAGCGGCGGGCAAATGATTCTTTAGGCGGCTGAGGTAACGGTGTCGACGGACGAAGAGGAGGAGGGGGAGTTATACCAGCACAGGGACACACGAGTCAGAACTTAATCGAGATTCGAGGAGAAGAACTGAAGAAATACAATGAATATCATACAATAATACTTACAGCTTACTCAACAACTTACAATGAGTAAGTTGTTGGGGCAAAGTTTATTTCCTTTGTCACACATTTCCTCACAAGTTATCTGGGCTAAAATCTGACCTCTACAAATTCGCTACCTTGAAAGCCTTTAAGAAGGACACCTTCAGCTTCTAGGAAACTTAAGGATGCTTTTCGGTTTCTTCAATATCAATGGAAGCTCTAAATGACTCTTCGGCTTTAGAAGGCTTAAGAATACCAAATCCCCAACAACTACGAACATAAACTAACACAAATCATCAAAAATAATTATGTACCAATTTGTATGTATACAATTACTCATACATCTATTACACACAAATAAATATAACCTTTAATTGTTCACGAAAAAAATATTACTTTGTAAGGCTTAACAATACCAAATTCGCAAAATCCACAAATATGAACTAACCCAAACCGTCCGAAATTATTCCAAACCAATCATAATGGTCCAGATAGCTCGATCTTCATCATGTGAATCGAGTCTGTGAGGAAAGTAAAAAGTGAATTGTTAATCCAAATCCAGAACTCCGTGTAAAGTTCAATTCTATAAGTCTATCTATTGATGCACCGAGGATTCTAGTCTGTAGAAAAAGAACAGCAGATTCAATAGCAGTAGTACCAGTCATAATCCCAAGAGCTCCATCGAATTTAGTAGCTCAACATTTTGTCTACATTCAAAATTCTACAAAGTGTCGTATAGAAACATGGCGCTTGAAAAATTAACATATAGAACTACACGGATGGCACCAAATTAATCAACGAGAAAACAACTCCATTTTTTTAACGGTGGGTTGAATGGGGAAAACGAGTACCTGAATGAATAACCTTTTTTTCTTAGCAATGGAGATACGAGCAGTAGATGAAGAAGGAAAATCGAAACAGGAAATCTCATTCAAACGATGCAGAATAGGGCCTGAACAATAATTCGTAGCAGCCATTTTCCAACACAGCTTCAGCTTCAGGTCCAGTCAGCGACCTAAAAATCGCTGCGCAGACAAATTAAACAAAAAAAAAGAACTTTTACCAAATTTTCAACACAACACAACAACGTTATATAATCAGCCCTTATTGTGGGTTTACATATATGTACCTGGGCGGAGATTAGCTGGGCCGGAAGCGATGAGATTACTAACTCCGGTGCGGCCGTAGAATTTGGCAAGGAAGAAAGAGGCGTTAGCTTGAGATTCAGCACATTTGATCCATTGAAGGCAAGGCACGAAAAGGGGGAGATTGCAGACTGGAAGTTGAAGGTTTTTTTTCGTCTGTTGCAGAAAAGGGGGAGATCGCCTTTTTCATTTCCATGAGCTTCCTACAGTGTCAATTTATCATTTGTCTATTTATCTTTCTAAATAAAGCAAGCTTCTTTGGGAAGTGAACGGGCGAGAAGATGAAGTAGGGTTGCTTTGGGGGGGAAGGCGGATATTGTTTATTGTCGAGAGAGAGAGGAGATAGGTAGAGAAATTAGGGATAAACAAAATTTAACGTCTCCGAGGCGGTGGAAGTGGGATGAACAGGAGAGGGTAAAAGAGGCAACCCATTTTTACTATTCATAAGGTGTTGCGCGGAGCTACTCCGCATAATGCGGAGTTCAGCCTCTTTTAGTGCGGAGCTACTCCGCATAATGCGGAGTTGAACTCCGCATCTAATGCGGAGTTGAATTTGAGCTCCGCATAGTGCGGAGTGTTACTCCGCACAGTGCGGAGTCTTCACCTTTTTTTTTTTTTTATGTTCTAACAATAATATAAAATCATTCTCTTATAATTCCAATTTTTAATCAAGCGTGATATTTCTTTTAAATGTACGAGCGAAAAATTTAATCAATCTCAACTTCCACCATGAATCCCTAATGAACTTTTCTTCTTTAACACACCTACACCTCCTGATGCCAGAGTCCCCTCCATTTTCACACATAAACTACGT
>CAIGRT010120087.1:0-20745 GCA_903798405.1 Fraxinus platypoda | reverse complement strand
CTCGGCCCATTGACATCTCTAGGTGGACGCAGACATTTTGAGTTAGATAATTAAACTTGTAAAGAAGTTGAAGGAATTTTACGTTTGAAAATTTATATAAAAAAATACATACCCCACATAAATTTTCGAAATTTACATGGGGTATGACTTTTTTGGATGTAAAATTTTAAATTTTTTTGACATCATACCCTATGTAAAATTTTCTAATAAAATGATGTAAATTATATTGAGAAATTTGTTGTGCAAAAATAATAAATGTTAATAAAATAATTGAAGATTTTTAAAGAAAAGACGAGTTGACTCCTCTTTTTAAGAGGCACGTTTAACGCTCTTTTAATTATTTTCGACATCTGATTGAACCATTTGTATGTCTATGATATAGTTCTCAAAATGAGTTTTGAGATGACGTGGGCAATTTGTGGAGTCAACTAGTTGGAGAATACTGTTTCGCGCGCAATTAACGACATAGAAAATTAAGTTGTGAGCACTTCAAAATAGTATTAAAAATGAAATATTTCGATTTCGTTTGATGTCTCGTAATGACTTAAAAAATTGAGACAAAAATATAGAAAATTTAATATTGGTAAAAATAATAATAATAATAATAATAAAAAGAATCTGATCAAAAGTTGGAGGATCACGTGACCCATGCCACCCCTTACATCCAACCCCGTAACCATCATTTAGACAGCACCTTTCATTTTCTGGTGCTCAATTCCTTACTTGCATTAAACTATTCGTACACACTGTCTACCTTGATTGACACCCCCTATTTTCCGACTTCTTTGATCGAAATCTAACCCCTTCTCCCAGATTGTGGCTTTTCCTTGATTCGTAGTAGAATCAACACAACGTAATTTAACTTAATGTACTTCTCTTTAATACAATCTCATATATATGGTAGTCAAAACAACGAGTCTAACAAGATGAGCCGAACCGTTGTAACTTATCGGCCAAGTTTCTCTCCCACAAAGCGCTGTAAGCTCTTCCACCACTTTGGGGCTGTACTCTTTGTGTTTCAATTTTACATTTTGAGTTTTGAATTCATTTTGGATTTTGTGTTTTGAGTGTTCATTTTGAGATTGTTGAAAATGTGTTCGTTTTGGTATTTTGAAAATTTGTTTTGAAAACAGCCAAAATGCATTTTGAAAATTTTGGCTTGATTATAACTGAAAACATCCAAAATGGCAAATTTGTCGTTTTGGGTTTTCTTTGTAAATTTTTTAACTTATTTTCAAAAACGTGTTTTCGAAAATAAGAAAGAGAACGTGTTTTCATTGTTTTGGAAAATCGAAAACAGAAAACGATTTGAAAATGGTAAAGATAACAGACCCTTCATTCTTGAAGATGATATTTCAATAAAGAACATTGTTGAAAATGTCTAAATTTTTATTATGTTTTTTTTTCTCTCATTATTAGTAAAGCATGCTACCTTTAGTTGCTAAAAAAAAAATATGTATAATATCTAGAGACGAGAATAAGCTTATTATGTCCTTATTTGTTTCCTAATATTTTTAAAATATATTTTTCTCTCTTATTTTTAATTACACATTTTTCAATAAAACAATATTACATGCAAATTAATTTTTTTTTATTTTTTAACCACAAAATCTCAAATCAAAATATTATTTCAAAATATATTTTCATGAAAAAAAATTGGCCTCAAACAGGCTCTATAATTATTTTTAGTTTGTGATGTTTTAATCTTGTTATTAAATCATGTTTATTTTTTATTGTAATAATGTTTAAGTTTTTTATTAATAAAACTATGTTGGATAGTTTTTTTCTAGTAGTGGATCACATAGTTTTTTTCTATAATTGAATAGTTTTTTTCTAGTAGTGGATCACATAGCCAAGTCGAACTCATACATGGAATTGTAAGATTATATAATACAGTACATGAACAAAATTTTGTTCCATATAATTTTACATTTACCGATAAAAAAAATGATGATGCCCCATTTGATGGGAATTAAAATTAAATTTTTAATAGATTTTGATAAAAGTTGATGAAATATGTGATTGAAAAACTGTAAATTCGATAAAATACGTGGTCTTAAATTAAAATTAAAATTTTAATTCCTACTGACTATATATGTAACCATGATAGACGGTAACAGGAACAAGTCCAAGGTTAGGGACTGGGAACCAAAATACAGACATTTCTTTTGTTTTCTAATGGTTGCATAACAAGTCAAGTCATCCTTCTCTAAGTATGAGTCTCCCTCAAACGCGTCAAAATTTTCTCCTTTTCATATTTAAGAAAAAGAAATTTCATTGACCGTTATGACTTCAAATTAATTAGAATTTATTTGACCATACACCATTTTTTATCTTTTCAATTCTTGGAGTATTTTTCAAGCTCCATGTTGTTCATATCTTCTTGAATTCGATCTTCTACCGTATTTTATGCCAATTTAAGAGTTGATTCCATATGATACTTAAATTAATGGTATCAAGAACGTCACGCAAGTATTATTGATTTTAAGAAAGGTCCAAAAAATTCTATACAAAGACTTGGGCTGACCCGAAACAAGTTCAAGAGTGTTCACTTATCGTTAGGTTCGTCTCAGTCTCAGCTCGCAAGACTTGTTGAGCCGTGCTATAGGACCTTTGGACTTGAATTATGAGCCTGAACCAATCGCTTTCAGAGACAGATCACCTTACGATCTAATTTGTAAAGAGTTAATCCAATTCGAATTTAAATAGTCCAATTCACTTTAACACTACTATCACATGCTAATCAAACCCCCCACTACCCTTCTATACAAAATTATACAAGTAAAACTTCCTCTTTCGGGTTTCATAAAAAAAGAAAACATTTCCCTTTCAATTATTCTCTAAAAGAATGTAATTTTTACAATCCTTTTAACTTGAAACAAAAGAAGACAACGAGTGCTGCGTGCAGAATGCTTTATTCACTTGGTTGTTTCTTCTTCAAAAGTACCATTAAACTTCGAAGTAACTAATGCGACGTCGTTGTTCAATCGAAATTTCAAATGTTCAACAAACCGTAAAACAATTTAATCAAAGTGAAAAAGTGAGGAACAGTTCCACAAGTAGTGAGGTGGTCAAATCGCATGCCGCGTTGAGGAACTCTGGATCTTCACATATAAATATGCATGCTCGATCGTTAATGAACTCTCATCAAATCAACTCATACATATACACACAAAATATATACATACCAAGAAGAATTTTTCCATTTATATTCTATATTTGCTAGCATGAATTCTTTTTTTGCCTCAGATAGAACGAAAAACACGCAGAAATATATGCCGAAGCGCATAATACTGGTTCGCCATGGGGAGAGTGAAGGAAATCAAGATGAAGAAGTTCTTGAGTATGTGCCTAATTACAAAATTAAATTAAGCAGTAAGGGGATTGAGCAGGCTCAAAACGTTGGTTCCAAGATCAAGAAAGTGGTATCAGAAAATGAAAACTGGAAGGTTTCGTTTTATGTATCCCCTTCTCAGCGCACAAAGCAGACACTGGAAAGGATCATCGGAGAGAAATTTCCAGAGGATAAAGTGATTGGATTGAAGGAAGAATGCAAGCTGAGAGAACAGCATTTTGGGAATTTCCAGGAGCTGGAGAAGAGGAAGAAGATAAAACGAACCAGAAACAGATACGGGAAATTCTTCTACCGGGTGCCCGACGGGGAATCCAGCGCCGATGTTTATGACAGGGTTTCCAGTAAGCTCCTCACTCTTTTTGTCTGGAAGATTAAAAAAAAAAACATCTTTTATTCATTTTCTCGTTGAATTGATTCATCTAAAAGTTTTATCTATTGATGACGTTTTAATCGTTTCTTAATTAAAACCTTAACATATGCACAATTTTCATAAATGACGGTTGGGAGACTTGAATCTAGAATATCAATATGTATGTTTTGGTACAACAATAAAATTAGATTAGAGAGTGAAAATATATATCTATACGCTCTTCATAAGTGCAGGTAGGATCTATCACATGTAGATCCAAGAAATTTTAGGACTTGAAAATAACTTTGTAATCCCCCCTTGTCCTTTTAATCGACATAGACTCCGGTCATCTAATAAAATGAGGATAGGATAGGATGAAATGGTAGATCAAGTTCCGCCATATGGTTTAAAACTTCATTCCGTTGAAAGATGAGTGTTTTCAACACACTCCCTTCATATGTAAGACGAATTCATTTTTCATTAAAAATTTAATATGAGTATGATTTTGATAAATGAGTGGTAACAAAACTTAGAACTTAGAAACTTTATGTTATTTTAAAAGTAATGTTATTCGGCACTATTTGTGTTAAACACCCGTTTAGATGACAACTGCATAACATTAAATGATAGATTCACTTAAATTTAATGTCACATAATTCGTTATTGTAACACAATGTTGGAGCTGAACCACTTTATCTAAAAACGTAAACAGTACTTACAGATGCATATCTACAATCCACATGCATGCACTTTATCTAAAAACGTAAACAGTACTTACAGATGCATATCTACAATTCACATGCATGCCTAATGTTAAAAGATTTTCACATCCAGGTTTTATTGAAAATTTATGGAGGGAAATGGAAACGAACAGGATAAACAACGACCCTTCGGATGAACTGAATCTGATAATTGTTTCCCATGGATTAACCATTCTTCTGTTCCTCATGAAATGGTTCGACTGGACTGTCGAGCAATTCGAGGGTCTAAAAAATCCTCAAAATTGTGATTACAAAGTTCTGCAATTAGGTTGCAATGGAGAATACAGTCTGGCTCTGCATCACAAATTGGAAGAACTGCGTGCATGGGGACTGTCTCAAGAGATGATTCAGGACCAAATATTTCGGGCTTATGGCACTGAAAATAACCTCAAGAACACCAAATTTATGCCAAAATTTGATGGTCTTTTTGAGAATCAAGAAAATTCAGATGAATATCTTGAAGAAAATGGCACAAAATATTTTCCAAAATCTGCTGTTCTTTTCGACGATCAAGAAAAATCATCAGATGGATTTCTTGAAGAAAATGGCAGCAAAACTAAACGTAAACTAGTATATAGTAACCAGAAGGCCTGCTTTTGATCTGCTAAAACTTGATTTCCTGATTTCAAATCATTTATAAATAATTCTAAATTTAAGAATCTTTAAATTATTTGATAGAATTTATGTCCGTAAAATAAACTTTAGGACACGAATAATCTAACATTTCTACAGTACCTATTGTTCAATTCACGAATTTGTTCTTCTTTACAAAGATTTGTACTTTTATGATCATTTCTACCTTGTTCTTGTTTACAACTATGGATTTCAAGTCATTGTTCTTGTTGTTGTCATTGTTGCTAGTTTGCTTTTTTTGTAATTGAATACACTTATTAATCAGTTTTTCCCTGAAGTTACATTTTGCTAGTTATATTTTAATCAAGATTTTAGCCTATAACAATAAAAATTTAATTACCAACCAAGTCTTATTAAGATTGCCACTCTTGTGACTTGAAAATCTATTATACTTTACTTGAAGCCATTTTGAAAATAAAACACTCCAATGGTTTACTCTTGATGAACACATATCACTTTGTAAAGTTTAGCTAACTCCAAAATTCCATTCTCGAGATCAATACAAAACTACACTTTGCTAGCTACCACCTACTCTCAACTAATAAAGGAAATACACAAGGCTCTTTTACTAAGTTGGCTTTAAGAGATTATACGAGGTCAATCTTACAATTAATTTTCTAAAAGTCATTATAAAAGCTTACTAAAATTAGGGTTGGACATGGTCCGATTCGGTTCAGAACCTAATCGAATCAAAATTTTCGGGTATTTAATAAATGGAACCGTCGGGTCCAAATATAATCATGGAACCGTTCGGTTCCGTACCATAATTAAATTTTTAAAGAGATTTCTAATGGTCAACGATTGGTGGTCGTGGTTGGAGGTCACGACTTCAATGGGCATTGAGAGGGGAAGTCGGACTCGACAATCGGCGATTTCGATTTGGACATGTAGATGTAGCTTTTCAATTTATCAAATGATTTGGGATCGTTAACTCAGTGGTTATTGAATGAAAGTGTGAAATTGGAAAGAGAATTATAAAAACTTAAAAAAGCTTAGATCTTGGGCTAAGAATGAAATTAACAATAAGACTAAAAAATTAAATCAAAAAATTAAATTTAGAAATTGGGTTGAGTTGAGTTAGCTAGACATGGACTTGGTTTGGGATTAGAACATTAATAACTAAATTAGTTAATTTGCTAATTTGTTTAGAAAAATTTAAAAAAATTAATTAATTCAATATAAAAAATTAAAAAAATTATTTAAATTCGATTCTTATTCGGTTCTTCGGTTATGGGTCTAGAACCGAGAACCGAACCGAACCCGTTGGTTCTTGATTCAGATACCCGTTCGAGTAGTTGACTTATGAAGAACCGCTCGGTTCGATTCAGTTCGGTTCTGTTCGGAACTTTTGCCAAACCCTAACCAAAATACAATTCTTAGAAATTAAAATATTTATAGGAAAACCGTCTATTAGTCAATACTTAAGAGCATCTCTAATGAGATGGTGAATTCCACTAAAAAGTGTCACATCACCCCCAAAATGCTCACGTGGCAAGAAAAAAAGACAAGGATCGTGCTATTTTGCTTGTCACGTTGAAAACAATTCACGTTATTGCATTAAAGATGTTCCAAGAAGCAAAATTATAAAACCCTAATCCACAATATATGAATGACAATCGATAAGCATTAATTGCACAACCATAAAAACTAAAGCAGCCTGCATTACTTGCAACCTCCGTGACTTTTCAGGTAAGGCACAAAGCCCTCTTTATATGCTCACATGTGATTCTGAGAGTAACCACTTAACAAACTTTTCCAAATCTCAAGCAAGGGTTATGGTTATTAGTTTTCAATTTAAATGGAGCATAAATCACTATATTCTTTAATGCTCCAATTAAAATCTGGTTGCAAGGTTCGCCTAGCATGATAAATGCGACAGAAATACGAGTCAAGATTTTTCTTAGCGAACCAGATTGAATTACTCGTACTTGGATCCTCCCAATACCCGCGTTGTGTCAAAAAAGTATTCATCTAGTCGACTTTAAGTTTATCAAGAATACATGTTTGTTAATATGCTGGTTATAAGTACTAGAGGTTATTATGCGTAAAAATGGGAAGATACTTTAAGATTTCGCATGTATATGTTGCTTTTTTTCCAAAATTTATGGCTTCAAAAGAAAGAAAGAGATAGAAAAAGAGAGCAAGTATTAAAGCAAAAGCAAAAACTAGATGCAAAAAGATATATATGGAAGAAGTAAATAGTGAAGAGCATTTCCATTTCAACATCAAAGAAGAAGTAAATAATGAAGAGCCTTGCAAGTATGGGAAGCAGTGGGAGATCATCCACAGATGACAGTAATATTAATGATGATCATGAAGAGGTCTCCAAGTTGGCTATAGCATCGTTTCAAGCTCGAGAAGAAGAGATTGAAAGGAAGAAAATGGAGATGAGAATGAAGGTCGAATCTCAACTCAATCGTGCTGAAGAAGAAACCAAGCGTTTGGCACAAATTTGGGAAGTAAGTCCAACAAATTATTTCCATATGCAATAAGATGGACCGTAGAATACATAATTTTTTCTTCACTAATACTATCAGCACATATCATCAAATATGCCATTATTGTCAATATTCACATGGTTTATCTTTTAGTTTAATGGAGAACGTAGTTTTTCAAAGTTCTTGTACCAAGAAATGTAGGTTTTCCTGAATTAAAAGACAATACGTAATCCAAATAAAATCAACCCAAAACTTCTCTGAAGTAACCCAACAAGATAACTTCTTTCAAAATCAACTTTCTCGCTTATTAGTCAAGCGTTGAAGCTCCTAATTACAAGATATTCCACAAGTTACAAATGACTCATCTCGACCTCGTTTGGTGGTACCTTGTCAATGAATGTTGTCTCAACCTTATTTTCGTGCTAAAGTTGGATTTCATCAGAGTGAAAAACCCTGTTTACATCATTTTTCTGCTATTTTAAGATCGACTAATCTTGTAAAATATTCTATGATGCAGGAACTTGATGTGTTAACGGATCCCATGAGAAAAGAAGTCGCCAGTGTACGTAAAAGAATAGACATGGCTAACCGTGAACTCAAATCACTTGGACAGACCTGCCAAAAGAAAGTAAAGGCTTCTTTCTCCTGAACCTCCTTGTTAATATTTGGGCATAGGAGTTACACAATAGGAATGAGAAATTTTATTATCATCGATCCAAGATAAATATAAAATATCTATTCGGCCCCAATTTTTAAAAATTCATTTTTTCCAAACTTATTTTCGACCACATATTTTATCAATTTTCATCAAAATCTACTAAAAATATAATTTTTAGCCAAACCATACATATAAATAAAGAATGAATTCTTGACAGGAGAGGGAGTATAAAGAAGCCCTGGAAGCTTTCCATGAAAAGAACAATGAAAAAACTCAGCTGACCACAACCCTCATGGAGGTAAAATTAATCTCATTTATTGAATTTAGATTTCTAAATATTTGCTACTCTCTTCTAGTTAAAAATCAATTTTCTATCGTCATTTCCAGATGGTGAATGAAAGTGAGAAATTCAGAATGAGGAAACTGGAAGAACTCGCCAAGATTGTAAATCCAAACACCTAATATACACTAAACTATTGGGTTCTGATCAATGTAAACTTGTGTCAATTCTTATTGTATCTTGCAATCTTCCCATATATGAATGCGGTACACTATTTTTACTTTTTCCCTAAAGTCTTGGTTTATCTATTTTTTTTTTTTTGCGGAGTATAACATGCTATACATCTAGGACATGGACAACAGTAACACTACACAATATAGTACAATACAATACAGCGTATCAAACATACATTAGTCACCAAACCTTAAAACACATCTTTTGTAAGTATAAGAATTTTGAAGATTTCCACGCAAACTGCAAAACAATTTATCTCGAACTGGCTAGAATCAAACATTATCTCCAGAGCTGATGGGGAAAGAGACGCCCATATAATTGATCTATACACAAGAATGCGTTGTGTAGCGAATATACTTAAAAAACTTTGGGAAAAAATTGCATGGTATTGTCAGTTCGTTCTTACAGCTGATAGAAGCACTTTGTACTCCGCCAATAAATTTGAGATATCATCCATACGCAACTGGAAAATTAAAATTTAAAAACTGCATTAGAATGCGATAAACAGGGAGTCATAAAACAGAATAATCAAGAAACTATTAAGTACTTTCTCTTGCACACACTCACAATCTGATATATCTAATTAGAGCTTTCCAACCATCATCGAAAAAGTAGAATGTTAAATTTAACAAAATGCTTACAAAAGGCACGATGTAAAGTTAAATATCACACAGGAAGGCAGATGACACCAGCACAGAAGGGGGTTTCAAGAATTTTGACATTATGCACAAATTGAAGAAGTTAGATTTGACACTCATTGGATTTTAATTCAAACCCGACTAAAATCAACTAGAAACAGATAATAAGAAGCTCAATGAAGCTAAACATCTCCTACCTAAGTAGCATTTCTAACATGATAGAATCGAAAAGCTTCCTTTGCACAAAAACCAGAAATCACAAGCTGTAAATTGGATCCAGCTTTTCCTCTGCAACAATCAAAGACAACCAAATATTTATTCAAAGAAAATTACTAGTTTATCACCTTACTGAAAGGAGAAAAATATATATTTTCAGAGGTGCTCTTTCTTTTCAGAAGATAGGTTGATTGTAACATGTGATTTCAGGCTATCAACTCCTACTACAGAACATGAAATAAATGAGAATCATTCTTCTCCATTTTGACTTTCAAAGTTAGACTTGAAGTATCAACATCATCTCCAAACTACAGTAGCATGGAGATTATTCAACTTTAGACCCTCAAGAGTGGAATCACTTTAACAAATTATCCTGGAAACTGAAAAAGACAAGCCAAAGAGTTTAGTCATACATATGGTAGTGAGTATCAATCTTTGGTAGTCATGCAGTAATGGACTAAGCTCCTTCAATGTTATTGACCTTGGTGTAGACTACATCCAGTGGTCACGGAGTGCCTGGACAATCTTTTAATGAAAAGTGTCAGGAGACGTGGTAGATGTGTGTGCATGGAGTCTAGTCTACTGAAACAAAATAGAATCATAAAAAACCTCTATCTTTCCCACAGCCCCTTCACCAACCACTCTTGATGCCAGTTGGACCAATTCTGTGTCTTCCATTTCATCTATGATTTTCTCAGGATTAGAATGTCAAACTGAAATTTCTAATATTTTCTGCAACTCTGACTCTGCAGATCCTTCAAATTGGCATTCCTGTGAGAGAAGAATAAATTAGCAGCATGAGTTGTCGTGGTGCATATGAATATGACAGACAGATTTTACTATTACTGTCCCTTTTAACGTTTAGCAGGTTTTTTAACTTCAAATCTGTTACCTAGCTGTAAGTGAAGATGCAGCAAATACAAGCAGATTTAAATGTTTTGACAGTGCCCTTTCATGCCTCCATTGCTGCATCTTGTGAGTGTAAGACATTTTGAAGGGTGGAGAAGTAAATTCGGCAGTGAAAGAGCTTCTCTAAGACTAATATTCTAATGGTTCTCAGTATATCCATTTCACTCTTGATTCCTTTGTGGACTTCTTCGATGAGTAGAAAGCTTATAAGTGCATCTTTCTAGGGTTATTTTTGGCTATTGATCAGCTTCAGAGTGTGCTTTGTCCTGCTTCTCTAAAGATATTTTACATAATTGCAAGTATTGAGGGAAAAAAAATGATTTGTATACATCGATCGTGTCAGAAGCAAGCAATGGAATGTCAAGGAGAGTGCTACACCTCCAGGGAAAGATTAAGGGTGGAAAGGCAGATATATATATATATAGTTTGTACAACAGTTTAACGTCAAAACTTTTAAAGATGGAGAAGTAGAGGAGAAAATAGTTTTTCAGGTCATTATATTGGAAGATATCCTCTTTGCAGTAGGGTACCCTATAACCAAGAATCTACAAAGACTAAGATTCAATTAATAAAGTCAAATTCCCGGCAAAAAATTTATAAAAAGAAAAGAATAACAAAGAAAAATGCCCGAATGCAAATAAGAATTAATCCAGTAAGATTACGACCTTGCTTCCAAACATCACGAACAAGCTGGAACAAATGAAATGGTGAATCACAAATAATAAAGATTAAGAGAAAACATAAAGTGCCTATGACACTCAAAACATTATTTTAGCAAAAAATATGGCGGCATGCTCCAACTTTTAATGCAATTTAAGATCTGCAGAGGAAATTCAGGTGGAAATGGATAGGGGTTTACAATTTCACAAAGTTGTGTTATACATCAATTGCCAATGGCCAGAACATCGTTGAGAAAAAGCAATTCTAAATTTAAAGTGGCCATCAAGTGTGTCATTAAATAATCATGATGTAAGAGAACTCAAATACCTTCAGGTATGAGCCACCATAGATCGTCATAGGTTGACTTTCCATGAAAGCCACCAAATAATAAGTAACGTGAACCAACACAGTTCATAGAATGGTATGCTCGAGCTGCTGGGGGATCATTGGTAGCTGGCAAGCGTTTCCACTGTGCAGACACTACATGCAATCATAAACAACAAAAATTTCAAAAACTCGTACAAATAAGAAACAAAATACAAAGGTAATGAAATGCACAAAACATTTTATAAATTATATAGTTTTAGAGGAAGGAAAACTCTCTCCATCATGGGGAGCTGGACGAAAAAAAGTGGGAACCTTATTGAACATGTGTTCAGGTCAACAATGTAAAACGAGCTTTATGAAATAGCAAGAACTACAGAGATCAATACATGAACTGGAAAAATCATAATCACCATCAGGAAGTATTAATCTAAAGTAAACCACCACCAGTTAAGGGTCAGATGCATAATACTGACCCATCTAGAAGAATACAATCGTTATGATAAAATCATAACGGCTCAACCAACCACCAGTTCCATGCCCTCCAAACAATAAGAGCTGCAAAGAGAGAATATTTGTAAGTTGACCTTCATAAGTACAAGAAAAGTGATAGGAGTCATGAAGACTGGCAGGGTTTTAGATTTCTTCAACCTCAACAGATTTTTCTACGGGATGAATAAAACTACTATAAATGCAATCTCCACACAAACCATAAGTAGCTTTATAAGCCTATAACACATAATTTGAAGTTCACAAAGTATATGAAATTTTTTGTTAAATTATCGTCATGCTTAAGTCCAGGACCCAGGGGACTCAATAAATGTAGCATACACTGTAATTCATGACATGTAAACACTTCCGAAATGCATCAGTTAAGGAAATTAAACATCCATGGTCAAGACAAAAGGTACAGATACCATCTTGACCACAGAACTAAAGCTTCAAACCCTGAGTTTCTTTTAAGCAAAATTTATCAATAATACACCAAATGAGGAGCCAATTCAAGTACAGAAAGTCATAACAGTTACATAACTGAACATCGATCAATAATCTCCTTTTTAAACACCATAACCCTCCCATTTATCCCAAAGAAAAGTAAATTCAAAATAGCAAAAAAGCCTTGTAACCCTCAAACAAAATGGTATAATTTCCTCCAGGGTCTCCAATACAGGTTCCTTTACACGACCCTCTTAGTTACTAACATCATGAGGGAAAAACTTAAACGAATATGATATCTCTAAACTATGAAGGGATTCAGGTAGTTACATAGTGCTACAAAGATGTGAAAGTGTGTCCACAGTGGGGTGAAGGAGCTTGACCAGGAAACTTCAGTTGTGTCCATCCAGGGGTTTCATTTTCTTCCTTCCACAATAAAGACACAACAACACTGATTAAGCATACAAAAAACAGTTTTCAAAAAAAAAAAAAAAAAACCATAAGACAATGAAAGGATACAGTAATGGAGAATTAGTTTATGATGTAACAATTATTCATTTTCTACGATAGAAATAGCTATAAATGGCGTGACTGATATACATTCAAATGGGAAGACGTGCTGGCAGATAAATACATAGGAAAAAGATAAAACAAAGAAACTAAAAGTGGGTTTTAACCTATGAAATGCAAGGAGCGATCTTAAAAAAATACAAGACAAACCCAACAGACTTATGGAAAACATAGTTGCATTATTACACATATAAATCATTCTTTTAAGCATACTCTCCTTTGCTTGACTGACTACTTATAAAAAGAAAGAAATATCTTCCTTAAAACATGAAGATGAGGTTGTGTGAATTACAACATAGGTTAAAATTCATTTAGTTGAATGGAAGGGCATTCAAGTTAATTTTAGTTGTATTAAAAAGTGATTGGCTTCCTCTTCATTAGAAGTCTGAAGATTAAAATAAGGAACTAGTATAATCTAATCCATTCTGGGAATTCACTTTTCTCAGTAGTATCAAAATACATAAACCAGATTACAGAATCCTTTCCTTCTAACTGCTCCTACTACATGAAGAAAAAATTGAAATGGAGAAAGTTACCTTCTTCAATAACGCCCTCTAAAGCCCATAGATCACCCATGATTGGTCCGCCACCTCCTACAAAAGTTTGAAAGACAACTGACATCCAGAAATAAGGAAGAGGAAAAAACCCATAAAGCTATTCATCAACACTTATTCAAAAGAATAGAAAACCCCTGAAGGTTGTCTTGCGTCATTTTACCCAGATCATTGAGCCTCAAAAAGTTTATAAACAAATTACAGAGTTTGGATCATAAGTTTGTGAATTTGGCCTCAGGAGTAAGGTGAAAAAAATGCTGAAATGGTCAAGAGAAGTGCATGCCATCCGCATTCTTCGAGTCAAGTAACTGTTTTTCAACATGTCACCGGGCTAATGTTTAGTGGTTATCAGGCATCCAAATTGCAGGCCAGAGATGAGGGGTCATACTCTCATTCTTCCATGGACATGACTCATGTAAAATGTGCATTTAAATACATGAAACCATATAATTGGACAGGGAAAGTTATAACTTGTTTGCAGATTGTATGATACAATTTTGATGTAAAAATATGTTATGCACATAAATACTATGCATTTTAGAAATTCCTGACTAGAGCTTATGACTTCCATTTAACTTCACGCTGGAGTTGTTCAATTAAATGACATTAAAACTTAAAAATTATGATTAAAACCCTAGCTCCAGAACTGTATTGTTGATGAAGCATGGAAGGATACAAGTTTAAGTAGGTTGTTAACATCAGATTAGCTTATATGGTAATAAATGGTAAAGCAGATGCAGCTAAACAAAATTCTAATATTCTTTCAAACATCCAATTTGGTGGAGTTTGTAGCCATTCAATTTGTTGAAATCCAAATGGAACACTGCTTTCCGAGATTATATTTTGTGATATGTAAGAGCGCAGCAGTTTACTTACTCACATGAATTAGTTCAATTCATATTACTTTAGCATATGCGCAGTCCACCTAAAATAAAATAATATCAGAACACAAAAAACAAATTGAAAAGGGAATATCCTTCAGCCATGTTAGTAGCGGTCAAAAGATGCTAAATTATCTCCACCACCATACATAAGCAACTGCTTCTCCACCATTCTTACAGAATGCCCACATCTCTGAGGAGGTATTGTTCCAGAAACTGACAACTCAGTCCACTTTAATGAAACTGTTCAAAACGCATATCAAATATTTAAGTGCTCAATATGGTAGGTTCAAGTAACAAAACAAAAGAAAACTTAGCAACAGTGAAACATAAACATTACTTGTGTCTAGGACATAGACGCCTGAGTCCTGACAGCCATTTCTTACCATCCCAACCACCATACCTGCACTAAATTCAAGGGTTCTTAAGATAACAAGTCGGATGAACCAATAGACTCCATAAACCATACCCTTACTTAAATAACAATTTTACGAGTGCCAATGGCTGAATCAGCTGTAAAATCCCTTGGAGAAGGTAAGTCGCCAAAACTTGAAAGCTCAGACCATTGCCATATATCTGTCAACCAATATAATATCGACTAAGCATTTTAACATCCATTTACCCGTCACCATTGATTGGCTAAGCTAGGAACTAATAGAAGCTCACCAGTATCTAGGAGCCAAAAATCACCCAACCCGCAGATAACATACTTCTCAGGTAAACAAGTACCTGCTTAGGAGAAATTGAAGCTACAGACATATAGTTGACAGTGATCACAAACCTTTTAGTCTTTTACTACCAGACCTCCCACCAAAAATGAACACGTGACAATCAATTGAAACAGCAATGTGGAAAGCTCGTGGACTTGGGCCCATCAAAATAGCTACCAGTGCACTCTAGCTGAAACCACAACTTGTTATCTGAAACATCCAAACTGCGAATTTAGAATATGAAAAAATAAATTAATAAATGAAAAAGTATGTTCTTCACGTCTTAAATCACCAATCCTTGTTATTGCGGTAAATAACCTAAATCCTCTATGATTTCATAATTCGCACGCAAGAAATGATAAAAAGAAAAAAATAGATAAAAGAAAGAAACTAATAACAAACTAACCCTCTTCACCTCACCTTGGAACAAATTAATTTCAAGTTTCAGTTTTTAATTTAAAACTTTAATTAATTAGTGTTGAAATTATAAAAAAGAGTAAAGAGAATACCAATGTCATAAACAGTGACATCATTGAGGAATTTCTTGTCGATTAGACCTCCGAACACCACTCGGACCAAGCCCATGTTTGAGTCACATTATTTTTTTCATTCTCATTCTTCTACTCATTTCAAACCACACATTCTTTAATAAAATAATATTTTACATCACATCAATAACTTTTCTTTCTTTTTCAACCACACATTCTACATCAATCCACTATTCAAAAATACATTCTTCCAAAATAATGTGGTTCGAACACACCCCAAATATAGTTTCGTTTGTTTTATCTAGGTTTTTCATCCCAATTTGTCAAAAGAATTTGATGATTTTGAAATTTTTAGATGTCATAACTTAACTTGAACATTGTGCAAGTGTTTAGTTGTGAAATTTGATTTTACCGTCTAACCAAACTATCCTTTTTCAGCCTGTCCTACCTAAGCTTATAAAAACTTAAACTTGATATTGTTGTTAGCCATGTTTTTATGCTTCTTAGAAGATTGCTTATTTAGATAAAAATCAGTTAAAATTGGTGAAAATTAGGTAAACCACCCAGCACTTGTTTGATAATTTTTTAATTTTTTTACAAAATGATTCTTTGAAAAGTGATTTTGTAAATATATGATTGAAATATAAGGAAAAGTTTTGAGAAAACGGTGAAAGATGATTTTTTTTTTAAACATGTGATTAAAAATAAATATACAAGATATACGATTCTTAAGAGGATCAAAATCAAACAAGGACTTCCTTTATTTCCGTTAATGATATATACTATACTTGTGTTAGAATCCTGAAGAACATACTGATTTCTAGTAACCCAGTAGGCATATGTTAGGAACCCAGAATGAGAAATTCAATTTGGTTCACTAAGAAAAATCTTGACTTGAACATGCTACTGTCGACTTCGATCCATCGCTAGGTGAACTTTACAGACAGATCTTAACTGGAGCATTATAGATAGTGATTTGTACTCATTCGATTTCTTTGTTTGCTGAAGATAGACATTCAAAACACCTGAGCACATTCTCTGTACAGCAAGAGGGACATTCACATTAAAATTTCCACAACAATTTGGGTTAACAGGTTGACCAAATACCCTTCAGTAGATACTAATACCATCAGATTCATCCACCATAATACTTCCCAGAACGGCAATGGATTAACTTTCAATAAAAAACTCTGTTCAAACATGTATTCTCTTTTCTATTATTATGTGCTGATCAACTCTGATTCACTTTTCTCGCCCTACAAGTTCCCTCTCTTTAGTTCACACTTGAACAAGAAGGGATCTTCAAGGAAAAAAAATTTCTCATGTCGTGGGGAAGGGGGGAGACCCAGTTATCAGCGGGCTCCAATCTTTCTGGAGCAAGGTTGAGTGGGTCGACTATCCAACTTATGATTCAATAATAACGGGTCTGTTCTTGTGGAATGACATACTTGAATGCGAGAGGTCATCTAGCAGGTCTTGGCTGCGCCCTGCTATATTTAGGTGGGTTTGTTTTCGCAACATCAACAGTTATCATCCAGCCATTGATGATCTGAAAGCATCAAATGGAATTAAGTCAGCCTATTCTGATACTTGATCAGCCGAAGTTCTAAATTTTGCTTATACTAGTAACAAATGCAGCTACCTTGCCATTCATTTCTCTGAGAGCAGCACTAGCAGCTTCTTCAGTGGTGTACTCTACAAATGCATAACCTTTTGACCTTTTCGAGATCTTGTCCATTATGATTTTCACTGTCAGAAGGGAAGAAAATGTGCCCAACAAAGTCAGGAATGTTCAGTTACAACTTACATTGTTAAAATAGATAATAGTCTTTCATGCATATGAGCATGTACCTTCAACCAGTTCGCCAAAACCTTCAAAAGCTGCACGTAAAGTCTTCTCAGACGTATAAAAGGATAGACCTGAACAGAAGGAACATATAGCAGTGTTTTGAGTTCAACTGGAAAATGGTATCACCGAAAATTTTAGCTTGTGTAATGTTGCCAGCAAAAGTTTACACCCTTATGACATGATAGCTACTAAAACCATCCCAATAACAAGGTTAATGATACAATGAATAAGTGGGTGATGAGATGAAATCGATAAAACCATTTCCAAATAGATGAAATTCTATTGATCCAAAAACATTTATCAAATTCGTAATCTCTTTCCTTTTGCTATTCATGGCAATATCACTCGGTTAAAAATGATTTTACGTCTTTCAGTAGTCTTTTCTTCTTCTTCTAAATGTAAATCCCAACTCCCCGTGCAACAATTTGTTCCGATTGATTGACGAAAATGACCCAGCTTTGAGAGGTCCTATTAATATAGAGGACGCTTCACATATTTATTTCTATTCCTCTATTGGATATGGACAAATTAACTTGGATCCTTTAAATAACTAGGAACAGGAATCAACAGAAATTTGCTAAAACCTCATTGATCAATACAAATAATGGAACTTTTCCATATAAATTTTATGAAACCATGATTATTCGAACATCGAGAAGTGTTAAATAATGTCATCGTCGAGACAAAAAGCACCCAAATAGTAGAGCATTCACTAGTAATAATTAACATGCAGAACATTGTCTTATATTTCAAACAACATAGCAAGGCATGAGTATGGACTGCGCTTACCAGTTACAAAGATCTTCTTTGTGCTAACATTGGTTGGTAGATTTGATGCTGAAGAATTCTCAGAGGGATTAGGCAGCTTTAAATTCTTCCCTGCTGGATCCAGGCAGGCTTCTTAGATTTAATGCAAGATTAATTGACACAACCATATGGAAAACAAAAGCACTAGAGAAAGCAATGGTATTGATAGGATTTCCCACACTTTTATGATAATATACTTCCAATAGAAGGCTAATCTTCGTTAGACTATTCTTTGGCTTGTGTTATGAAACTGTTCATCTAATGTTCCAACAGAGAAATAACACGATCCAGTTATACTAAAGCAAGTGCATAAGAGGATGGCAATACTAATAATTGGAGATACCATTATAATTATGATAATAGGATTATCCTTCTCTTGATTATCCTTTAGTATCATATTATGAAATAGCTCTCAACTCTGCAAAAAAGGAAATTGCAAGAGCATGCTAAAATAAAACAACTGTACTGTGAACAGTTAACTACTTGCCTTATTCATGCAACATGGATGTATATTTGTTTAATATTAGTCAATTTTCTGGTGAAAAGCATGTACGATTTAAAATCAAATTATATTTTGGCATAATATATTTATTTAAGAACGTGCTTAACACAAATTCGTGCTTAGATATCTAGCTTTCTTTAACAAGGTTAGAATCTTATTATCTTTTGAAGGGAAGAATTTCCTATGTTAAGGGACAATATGCAATGGATATAATATAATCCCAAAAACATACCAAGTTGAAATATATTAATAACGAGTACATTTGAGATGAAAATAAAGCCCTGAAATTAACAGCTGTCTACGTGGCACCATAATCTAGCACAAAATATTCTGAAAACTTTCATGAAAATCAAAGAACTTGCAGTCAACGTTTAATAATGACCAACCTCCATAATTTTTAATATCTGACCCAAAATTCTCATCTGGCTGGACAGATAGAACACCAGGCACACCTACATATGAAGACATTAGTGACATACTGGCAACAGTGCAACACATAACATGAATACGGATGCAGTAGTACAGAATGCAGACCAGCTAATTCTCGAGCAGACACTTCATCTAGCTCGCAGCAGAAGCCATAATATGATTGCCACGAAATGTGGTATATGCACATCTGAGCATCTTTTTTACTGTGTGACAACAACTTTTACTCTTAGAAACAACTCAGCAAATAAGAAAATTAGAATTGTGAAGCATTCACATTCAAAAAAATTACTCACTTCCCCAAAACCCTCATTACAACGTGGACATAATAATCAACCACCTGTGGCTTCCTCATGACTCCGATTGCTGGCCTCTCCATTTGAACAAGCCAGTATTTAGTAGTACCAGCAGGAAACAATAATGTGCTCCGGGATGATGAGCTAGATTGAGAGTTTAACTCAAGTTTTGGATAGCTGTAGTCTTTCTCCATCGAGTCAAAATCAGGATCTGGCTTAACAGATAGTACTCCAGGTATACCTATATTTAGAAATACAAATAAGCACTAATTACCCAAAAATCCTCTTGGCAACCCCATTGAATTCCAAATTCAGTAAAATAAGCACAATTAATAAGTATAGGACAACAATGCAACAGCAAATAAATTTAAAGTTCACCTGCCAGCTCGTGAGCACTTTCTTCGTCGATGTCACAGCAGAAACCAAAATGAGTATCACAGGAAGAATGATATATACACATCTGAGCCTCCTTTTCACTATTCAAACAACAATGAAAATTAAAAATAAAAATCCAAGAATTCTATTCAGTTGCCTGACCTAATAAATGATTTCTAATCAAACCAAGAACTATATCCGTAAGCATATATCACAGGCATTCATTCAAGAAAATGAAAAAACCGTGAAGTAAAATTTATGTTGCTAAAATAGGAAAACAATACTTGCGCTACTCCTGTTACCAAGGTCCGATTATAAGATGGAATTTCAAGATTCAATAGGAACAAAGGTCAATTTTTTGGGGATTCAAAACCATACCCACCTGCCAAAAACTTTTTCCAGTGTCTTGACATAGTAATCAATTATTTGCGGTTTAGAAGAAAGCTCAAGTGGAGGTTTATCCATAAACACCATCCAATGACGCTTCTTAATATTATTGTTGTTGTAATAGTTCGCTAAGGTGGCAGTTGAAGAAGTAGGAGATGCTGAAACTGAAGAGGCATAACAAGAAATAGAAAAGGTGAGAGTGGGAAAGGAATTGTGGAGTGTTGTTTTGGTGGGAAAGGAAGCTATGAGTGTGGGGATTTTTGGGTGGCGATTGTTGGGAGGTTTAGCAGAGATGGTAGCGGTGGCGGAGAGGATTGCTTCCATGGCTCATGCGAGCAGCCGTTTCTCGCCCTGCTGCTCAATTCACTAAACGGATAATTGGGCAAATTTTGCAATCTATGCCTACTTGACTCTCGATTCTAATCCCCGCTGTCTTAAAAAGTCAATCCACCGTCATTTGTGAAGTTTTTTTATCCTGTTTTATTCATACTAGTGTCGGACGTGCGTTG
>CAIGRT010120076.1:0-15597 GCA_903798405.1 Fraxinus platypoda | reverse complement strand
AATGTACAAATGGTTTAATCCTTTCCTTTTGGCAAGGTAAAAATTTGCTAGATGTTGATGCTAAAACTTGTATGCATGCACAAGAGGAAACTTAAAAGATATGTTTGTTTTAATGAGAAAAAAAAGCATCAAAATTGGGCTGTTTTTAGTATCTTAAACCTAATTACAATACGAGGCACTGAGGTATTTTAAGCTGCAAAAGTGACCTTGTTGTCACGATGATTCACTGTTGTTCAAATTTGTAGAAAAAATAAAAGAATTATATATATATATATATATCAGCCCTTCCCGAGCGTGAAAGGTCACATAAACAACAACTTGTGAGCTTTTGACTATACTAAGAATAACTAAGCCCCCATCTGGTAGGGGTTAAAATCAAATTTTTAATAAATTTTGATAAAGTTAATAAAATACGTGGTTGAAAAGTTGTGAGTCATATGAAATATGTGGTTAAAATTAATTATTGACTTTAATTTAAATTAAAATCTCTACTAAATATAGGCTAAATGAATAAATTTGTTTGTACAGAGGAAAATGCCACTGATGTGACAGATTTTGATTGACTAATTTAAATCTTGTTTTTTGTGCAAAGTTCAATAAAAATTTGAACTTTGCTACACTTACACACATTGGTACACAATCCTCTCGATGTGTGTGGGTCCCACAATGTGGGCCTTATTGTGGACCCCACACACATGTGAGAGGGTTGTGTACCAAGTGTGTACAAGTAGCATTTTTGTAAAATTTTGCCACTCCATATATTCTCACAATTTCTTGACATTTTCCCCGGTACATGTTGCATCTTTCTAACTATAAATTACATTACACCCACTTGTTTAGAAATTTAGCCACCTGAAAAATGAACTTGCAGTACAATAATTCCCTGTACTTGTACATGAATCATGCTGTTTTTCTCCTCCACATATGGTGACGCATCAAAATTATTTTATTCGTATATAATTACATCATAGAATAATACCAAGCATATGATAGCAAAGAAATCGAGTATACATACATGTATATAATTAGGTGGAACAAGACTTTCTGGAATAAAAGTATAGCCACTCATTGTTTTCTTTGACAAATCTTATTGGTATCCAGATTTCAGGACGAGGAGTCCCTGCAAGCAAATCCACTGCTGAGAACATGAAATTCAGGGTTTTATGGCAGATTATGTTTTTCTTGGTTTTTGTTGGATATATGTTAATTTGGGTTATGTTGCCCACAAAAACTTACAAAACTTCATGGACCCCAAAGTTGAAAGAAAAACTCAATTCCACTTATTTTCGAGAGCAAGGTATAGCTTGTTAATTTCTTCATTTTTTTTTGTGTGTGCGTACTTGCTATGACATTGTTGATTTTTTATCGAAAATTTTCTCATGTAATCTGCACTCTTTTACAGGGACAAATCTTCTTTTATTTAGTTTTCCAATTATGTTCATTGCTGCAATGGGCTGCGTTTATCTTCATTTTCAGAAGAAATCATCAAACTCCGGAAGGTATGTTCTTAATTTCTAGGTAATTCTCTAGCCCTTGTTTGAGCCCCATTCTTTGAAAAAAAATGCATTTTTGAACAGTGTTTTGATCCAATTTCAACCCCACATTCTTCAATAAAATAATATTACACGCAAACCCAATTTTTTTCCTTATTTTTTAACCACACATTTCCCATCAATACACTATTCAAAAATGCATTTTTTTTTTTTTTTTTGACAAAAATGGGGCTCAAACAAGCCCTAGGAATTTTTGTTAACCATTTAATCTAAAAGCTTACACTATACGTCCAACACACGCCTAACATGCAGACGGAATTCATTTTCTAATTAAAAATCCATCAAGTGCATAGTTATCGTAAGTGTGTTGAGTTCTTTTGCAGTTCTAAGGGAAAGAGCCATTGTGTTTCAATGAAACGTCCGGCAATGGTGAGGGCTCCTCTGGGAATTGTGAATGGAGTTGAGCTGGCATTTGCTGTCATGTTCATAGCACTTATGATATGGTCTCTTGCAAATTATTTATATGTCAGTTTTGGAGCCCTCCATATGCATACACCAGGAGAGAAAGTGTAAGAACCAACAACTTAACTGTTTAATTTATATATTCTTGTTAAACTAGTGGTGAAACGCTCAAATATCCAGACATTAGATTGGACAACTGACATATTGTATCTCATGCCTCTCTTCCTTTAATAGTCTCTTACTCGATTTTTGCGTACTGATCATGTTACACGCTGGAGTATTTATCCTAAAAACAGTTTCGTACCAAATGTGTTTTCTTCTTAAATACTTGCTAATATGAGTTTTCCCTATGAGCAGTAAATATTCTTTATTTTTCTGATAAAATTTTTTCTGCCAATGGGTTTTGCAGGTGGCAAGCGAAATTTCGCAGTGTATCCCTGAGGCTCGGGTACATTGGAAACACATGCTGGGCATTTCTATTTTTCCCAGTGACACGTGCATCCTCAATATTGCCTCTTGTTGGGCTCACATCAGAATCTAGCATGAAATATCATATCTGGCTTGGGCATCTTTCAAATGTTCTTTTTGCTGCACATAGCATAGGATTCATCATCTACTGGTGGGCAATGACTAATCAAATGTACCTGGTACATGCTCTCTCTCTCTCTCTCTCTCTCTCTCTCCAGGATTGAGCAAGGACGGGGAATCCAGAAGGCTCAAAGTTGACTTGGGTCAAGTTTTGATCACCTGGAATTTGGAAAAATAATACTGATTTTCAAGTATAAATGGACTTTTGATCAAAACTGGAAAGCATTCTAGGCCATGGGAGTTTGGCCGAAATCCTTCGTTTAAAGGGTCAAACGGGCACTTTCTTCACTTTATCGGAAAATTGTGCTTCATCTTGTTGTTTTACTTTAACTGTGGCTTTATATGCGAGATCCTCAAATTTGTCTAATGTTTGAGATATTTTAAACTACAGTTTTATTCTCTCAGTTCGTTGTTAGTTTGTAATACGAGACTCTAGAGTTTGTCAAATTCTAGGCTGTCTTTTAGAACAAACAGGCTTTGATCAGTGTATTCATATTTCTTCACACTTTCATTGCCTCAATCTCTCACACACAAACTCACTGTCCCTCTACTAATATTAGAAGTACTTAATAACTGGTAATTTGTGATGCAGATGCTTCAATGGAGCAGTACATATTTATCCAACATAGCTGGAGTAATAGCTTTTGTGGTTTCATTGGGGATGTGGGCAACAAGTTTTGATCGAATCAGGAGAAAGTTTTTTGAAGTTTTCTTCTATGCTCACCATCTCTACATTCTCTATGTCTTCTTCTACATATTGCATGTGGGAGTTGCCTATTTCTGCATGATTCTCCCTGGGATTTTTCTCTTCCTTATTGATAGATACTTGAGATTCTTACAATCAAGAAGGAGGGCCAGATTATTCTCAGCACGCCTTCTGCCTAATGGCTCCATGGAACTCACTTTCTCCAAGAATCCAGGTGAATAAAAGTAGTCTGATGTTCCAAATTTCTTTCCGAAAGTTTAAAGCTTTTGACAAAAGATCATGAATTCAAGTAGTCTCAACTTCACCTGATGATGAAATTTTACTCATGTAAGGCTTTTAGTGTGTAGTTAAATTCAACATGCACGAGTTGGCACGTTAAAGACAAATATAACAAATTTGTCAAGCTCTAAATGTGTCAAATGTGTGTTAATATTGTCTGAGAAGAATTTATAAATGGATAGAAATGAGTGATACATAAGTAAATAGTACTTGTGAATCCATTAAAATGTGTGGTTGAAAATGAAGATTAACCATTTGGAAATAATTTCTAAATTTTACCAAATGGAATAAAAATCTCCATTAATTGGCCAGAATTTACAAGATGTTTAATTTGTAATACATGAAAATGAGTGGTCGATAAGTTGATAGTATTTGTGGACCCATTGGAATATGTGGTTGAAAATGAAGTTTGATCATCTGTAAATGATCTATAAATTATGGCAAACGGAGGTTAAATGTGTTTGCACATAGGGGACGTGGTTGCAATGTAAATTTATGAATAATGAGTTATATTCATCCATTGTTTTTAAACAAATAACCTTTACACGAGGTAGATCTAAGAGTAGACAAAGGCTCAACTCATAATTCCACATGTTAGGTCTTTGACGACGTATATGTTCAAGATATATAGAAATACAAATAAATAAGTGTTTTATTTTATTTAGCGGTTTGAACTTTTAGACGAGATGTATCAACAATACCTTTAAATCTTTTCTAATAAGTACTTGTTTTCCTCTATAGGATTGAGTTACAACCCCACTAGTGTATTGTTTATTCATGTACCAAGCATATGCAAGATGCAGTGGCACCCATTTACAGTAATTTCCAACAGTAACTTGGAGGCAGATAAGATCAGTATTGCAATAAAAACTGAGGGAAGTTGGACTCAAAAGCTTTATAAACAACTTTCTTCTTCTTTGGATCATCTTCAATTCTCAACTGAAGGACCTTATGAACCTTCTTCATCTCATTTTCTAAGGTATGTATTCATAATTTGTTTACAGCTTCATGAAATTATACTAAAATAATTTGGTCACTGGATATGATTCCTGAAGTTGAAACGAATAGATTTGTGGACAAAATTTTATAGAGTCAAGGAATTATTAAAAATATTCTGACAACTAATAGTTGAACGATTGGAAGTATTAAAGAGAAGTCAGGCATGCTTAACCATTCTTCTCGTCTCTAATAATTTACGCTTTTAAACGAGTTAAGATCGCACTGACAAAGTTTAATCTTGTTGCAGTCGGGATTCTTTGGTGATGATTTGCGGAGGAAGTGGCATTACTCCTTTCATTTCCATAATCCGAGAGATCATCTTCAGAAGTACACAACCAAACTTTAAAGCACCAAAAATTCTTCTAGTAACTGCCTTCAAAAACACAGCTGATCTCTCAATGCTAGACCTCTTGCTCCCTATATATGGAAATTCTATAGATATTTCCAAAGTACAATTACAAATAGAAGCCTACATCACAAGAGAAAACGATCAAACATCCTTTGAAAATGCCCATAAACTCATCCAGGCTAAATTTTTCCAGCCAAATCCATCAGATTCGCCGATTTCTTCAGCCCTTGGGAAAAACAGTTGGCTATTGCTCGGGGCTGTTATCTCGTCCTCCTTCATCATGTTTTTACTCTTTCTGGGAATCATCACTCGTTACCATATATATCCTGTCGAGAGGAGGGGACAGAATTACCATTACAGTTTTAAGATTTTATGGGATATGTTTCTTGTAATGGCTTGTGTATTTATAGGAACTAGTGTCGTTTTCCTCTTGCAAAAGAGAGAAAATTCTGTGGAAGAAAGGCAGATTCAGAACGCGGAAATGACAACACCAACCTCATCACTAGCTTCATGGTTATGTGCTACTGAGAGAGAACTTGAAAGCTTGCCACAGCAGTCCCTAGTGCAATGTACAAAGGTGCACTATGGTGCTAGACCTGATCTAAAGAGTAAGTGCCTTTTTTGTGTTTTGGGAAAAAATAGGTAGTGTTGAGTGTGCATTATTAGAAAAAACTTACAGCATTTTAAATTTAGTCGCCGAACTTCTTTTCATTCTAAATTAGTCACCGAACTTTTGTTTTTGTTTCAATATAAGCATCCTATTTGCTGAATCATAATAAATCCTGACGTGACACTAAGCCAATGTTTGGTATGGATAAAAATTAGATTTTTAGAAGATCGATAAAAGTTGATAAAATGTATGGTTAAATGATACAAGTTGTGGAAATATGTGATTAGAAATGAATTTGAAAAAAAAGAAAAAAAAAGAGGACTAAAATCTATTGGTACGTTGGTTTTATCGTCCATTTGGACAAAAATGATTCTGTTGAATCAATAGCGTTTTCAAATACACTTTTTGAAAGAAATCGAAGAAAAAGGAAAAAATAAACTTGACGTTTGAAGGTCACGTTAATGTTGCTGTTATTCAGCAAGTAGAGATGGACAAAGTGCCGAAGCCAAGACAGAAATTGAAGTTTTGTGACTAATATGGAAAAAAAAATGTTTGTTGACCTTAGTGAACTTTATATGATTAACAAGTCTTTTAACTCATACTCAGTATCATCTAGTCGAGCATATTTAACATGTCTATATTGTTTAATTTGGTGAATTATTGAAAGAGACGTATGTCTAGCCTAACACACTTGATCTTTCTCGTTAAAATCAAAGGAATACTTTTCGACTGCAAAGAACCAGACGTTGGAGTTCTAGTTTGCGGGCCGAAGAGCATGCGCCATGAAGTTGCAAAAATATGTGCATCTGCATTGGCAGAAAACCTGCATTTTGAGTCCATTAGCTTCAATTGGTGATGCTTTTTTATTCTATACAATGGTCTTTCTGTATACCAGTGATTTGAGTTTATTAATTTTGCAACTTGTGATGCTTGTAATATTGAAACATGCTCTGTACATTTCTTTTTTTATTACCACCTATGATTATCAGTGGAGACTGGCTTGTGTCTGTAAAACATTGTTATTTAGTGTAAATTCTAATGCTTGTACATTTGTTGAAGGGACAGAGCTAGAGTCGAATTTTAAGCTAGGATGAAATTTAGAAAAAGTAAATACCTCATAACCAAGGATTTAATAAAAAACATAAAAGATTAGCTTATTGAACTTGTGCTCGACTAGATATTACTGGTCAGTCAATCCATATATGTTTTCTCGGCAACATTGGTCAATTTTGAGTTTTATCACTCAAACAAGAAATTCATCTTCCATTTTGTTACAAATTGTCGTCTTGACAAGTTTTGTTGTAAAAAATGATAGCTCAATAGTTGCTATAGAAACAAGCAATATTAACACAAGATGAATCCAGTCTCGTCATTATAATGTAATTTTTCTTACCTTTTCCTTGCAATCAAGCCTGAGTGTAATTCAGAAAGTGTACATCTTTACTAAAACTTGGGATATCCCAAATTGCATCAAACATATTTTGTTGTAATTCACATCTTAAATTATGAATACCGGTGAAATTGTGAGAACCGCATAATTGCAAATATAATGATTAAAAAGAATTTCTAGAATCTAAATTTACACAGCTCTCTCTCTCTCTCGGGAGAGGTCTTGAATTCGAATTGTTGAAAAATGTGAAAAAATCTATGTTAGCCCAACAATACGTACATTAACGATACCGACCTAATCCCACATTGGACTATGTCGCAGCGAACAGGCCGGATCTAATCTTATTAAATACGATACTTGACTCCATGGACTGATATATTATTGTGAAATTGATAAATCAAAGTGGTAATGATGCTCAATTGCGACTTGCTCACGTTGTCGACAAGAATGACCACTCTCGTACACAATCTAAATATGGTATTTCAACATGATGCTGAGAGCAAAAAGTTCCCAGTTTCTCAGCAAACTACTCAAAAATTTTGAAGGACCTTTACCTTAGAAGAGGCTAACTAATAGCACTAGAGATGTCTTGAGATTTATGTTAAAAGGGCTTGACAAAGAATTTTAGTGATTTCTCTAATCCTATCCTATCCTACAAAAGCAAGATGGAGATAAATTTAAATCTTGTAACCAGTGTGTGAACATCAGGAGCTTCCCTACATGTATTTGCACAATTTTCAAATAGATTCTCAAGAACCCAGTCAATTGAGTATAAAGAATGCGCCAAAAAAAAATGTGGGCACACAAGTGTAATAATAAGAAAAAATTGGAGATTTATAGCACAATTAAAAAGTGGTTAAAAGGATATTTACAAAGGTAACGGTGTGAAACACTTTTGACTGCAAATAACCAGACTTTGAAATTCTAGTTTGCGGCCTGGAACGCATGCTTGCAAAAATTTGTGTAAATTTAAATGTTCGTACAATTGTAGAAAATATAAATATAGCATTTCCACCTTGGTAGGAACTTCTCAGGAGAAAAGCATTATTCTTTACCCCAGCTTTAACTGCAAAATAAATCTAATTTCCACTGAATTCAAGGTCAACAATATAAATTATTTTGTCACTTCGTCACAAATCTATTTCGAGATTTAACATGTTAGCAAACATATTTCTTCCATCTTACAGGCCGTAACGGAAATACAGATGCCAAAGATTGCATCCGACTGAGGCAAACAAAAAGAACATTGCCCGAGCATAACATTTAAAGGAGCCTCCTCAAAAAGAAAACAGAGCAATGCAACAATTGGAAAATTTAAATTTAAAAAACTAATTTGCTAGAAAAGACGAAAGAAAAAACTTCAACTGGTATAGAATTTCTATCTATCAACCACCAGGCACAAGACATGAAGGCAAGCCAAGCCACGGTCATTCTTCTCTCGAGCAATGCTCGACATAATCTATCTACCAAGGGAAGGGAAGCAACTTATCCTATCATATCAGTCATATATTAAAGGATCTCTTACCGTCCCTAGCACTCCGGGGTACATCCCTTTGATCAGTACATTGAACATCATTTTCCTTGTTGGAGTTGTTGCTTGCATCAAAATTATTGGACACATCATGCGGAAACCGCCTAACTGAACCATCATCATCGGATAGCCTCGCTCGATGTATCCTATCTTCATAACCACCCTCAAACTTGCATCCCCTACCACCATTGGCCATGAAAGAAAATCTTCCAGGGCGTGTTGTGGGTCTAAAAGAATCGTCCGACTTCATTCGTCCAGAAGAACCAACAGTATCAAACCTTTCATTCCTCCTGAACATTCTGACTGGGGATCGCCTGTTCCTTAGACAGTTGTCCATAAAATTTCGCTCACCAACCCATCGACAATTACGCTGTGGTGAGAAGTAGCTTCTTGGTGGGGACATGTAGCCTTCTCCATTATCAGAGGCAAAACTGGGTTTTGAATAGGGCAGCCTCATTCTTTCCGTTCTAGCGTTGGACCTGAAATCTGGAGATCTGCTGTGGTATCTTGTACCCATGTTTCTTTCCTTGTGCAAGTTCCATGGACGGGGAGATCGTGATCTAGATCTAGAACAAGATTTCCTACCGGTCAAGGGTATATGAGAACCTCTACCGCGATTTTGAGAAAAGCTATTGTCCCTCCTTGATAAATAATGAGGCAATCGAGGAGCATCATCAGGAACAGGCTCATGGAAATCCTCCCTAATCTCTCTACCAACGCGTCTTGAATAATTTCCAGAATTGACCCCGCTTCTATTATTGTCAGTGCCTCGGGCTAGAGGTACTCTCCTATGAATGCCAAAACAATCATCCCTGTCAACTGGTGATCTCCTCCGAAAGGAGGGCCTATACGAACCTCTCGAAGAATAATTTCCAGATTGCCTCAGTTCATGGGAGTCAAATCCACCAAACTTGTTTGTTGAGTCATTAATTGCAGTTCTTGGTCTTGTATGACTGTGGCCCTCCAGCCCATGATATCTAGAAGTATAATGGTTTCTCGATCCCCAGTATGTCCACAGACTATCGCATCCATCTCTTTCGCGTACATGACTAGCTGGCCTATACCTAACAGGATATTTTTCAGGACTGATGTTTCTTTCAGACCGAGAATATGGACTGCCAAGACGACGCGATCTAAAATATAGGAGAAGATAAACATTTGTCAGTTAGATCAATATTGAAACAAAAACCAGAAAGAAAAAAGACAAGGAAATCAACCCCCGGGTGAGAATGAAGAAAAGATCCCAAACGGGTGCTGGGGGTAATAATTGGGCAGGGGAAACAAAACAAGAAGATGACCAATCAAGAAAATATCTTCGGATGTCACCTGCATTGCTGCATAAAAACATCCTTTCCACCAGTTGTAACCAAAGATGAAGGTCCTTCAATACGAGACTGCAGCTTCCCCCGAGAGGTCTTTGACCCAAATTCGTTCATGCACAACCCTTTACCATCAACTGCATCTGTTCGATCTACCGCGCATCTTCTCTCACTATCATCATATTCCTCAGCAACCATATCTATGGACTGATCAATGGTGGTACCAGATCCCGCATTCGATTCTATCTTTCCACCCATCACCTTCTCAGTGTCGTTATTGGTGAAACGTCTCAAGTAATGTTTCACCAACCCACCCTTGTTCAAATCGGTTTCTGAATATCCCTTCATCGATAGAAATTTCTTTTTTGCCCCTTGGGAACCCTCAGATCCACCATCAACTATATCCGACCCCGGGTACTCTGCAGCATCAGAACCATTGCCATTTCTACCATCTGAGTCATAGTCAACACACTCATTCTCACCATATTCAACTTCATTGTCTTCACACGAATACAAAACTGACCCCCTCAATTCTCCATCCTCATATGGAGAATCATAGCCTGCCTGAAATTTAGTAACCTCATCCCCATCAACCATTTGCCCATGATTATCCTGAGAAACATCAGAATCATGAGAGTCATCGAGAATGCCAATCTTCGCATCAAGAGCAATGGGATCAACATTTTCTCCACCATTATCACTGTTACACAAGTCTTGCAAAATAGGTCTCCTTTTTCCTTCAATAGAAACATAATCGTCTTCTTGCTTGGCAACAATTTCCTCAGGTTTGAAGTGCTCCTGAGAATCAGATATTATGGAACCTGCAACAGAAACTCTATCATCTCGACCTTTCCCTTCAGCAATTGCAACAGACTGACCATCAGGAATAAAGGTCCTCGAGGCATGGAAGTTTCTGGAGTTAGATGACGGACGAGAAAAATCCACATCCGTCGAATTACTACCAGAATTGTCAATATCTGGTCTTTTACATGTAATGGAGCTCATTGTCTCCTTTAAAGAAATCCTTATATCAAGCAGTTCAGATGTCTTCCGAGAATCTTCAGTGTCAACAGATGTAGATAATTCTAAGACTGGTACCTCATTTGAAGTCAAGTTTTGAATCCCAGCCTGAATTGTTTCAGAGGATATAGTTTTGTCAAATTCTATCATAGTGCCAAAACAATATTCACCTTGCAAGATAGCGACACAGCCAGAAGTTCTGTTCATTTTTTCCTTTGGTTCAGAAATGCTTGAGTAGCAAGGTAACTCGGTGAGAGCAGAATTATTGGGAACTGCATCTTCGTCAACAATTTTAATAGATGTTTTTACATCAGAATTTCGGTTGTTAACTTGAGCAGAGTTGCTCTTATCAGAATCTATCCACGTAGATTCACAAGAAGTTCCCGTATCAGCATAAGAATTTACTGGTTCCAGCAAGCATCTCTCGGGTTTTGGAAAACATTTTTTCTCAAAGCAAGTTTTATCAGAATCTGAAAGTTCTTCTAATTTATATACTTCTTTTTTCATATTGGAAAACTCAACTCTTGGGCCTTTTACATCGCAATCTTTATGATCCCCACAACATTCTCCATCAAGCTCCCCCCTGAGAATACCAACATCATTGATATCTTTCGAGGTATTTCCTATGTCTGAAACATCATATGGTTCATCCCAAGCGTCCATTACAGTGTTTAGATCCCAATGCAGTCTATCCATTTTCGAAGAAACAGATCTCTGTACTGCTCCATCTTTCACGCTTTCAAGCATAATCTGAGAAGGAGCAGATTTATCTGGAACAACTGTGCACTGGAAACTATCTGCATGAACTGACTCTTTACTGAGAAAAGTTCCAGCATCTGTGCATTTTAACCCTACTTTGAATTCAGTGGGACAAGTAGATGCAACAGAACATTCTGGGATTGAAGATTCTTCTTCGGTAAGATCCTCCTTATTAGCATTAACAACATCATCATCCATGCTGTTAATACAGGCAGCCGCTGCTAGAAGTGCAATTCCGGAGAAGTCCTCTGACCTATTTAATACTGGCTCTGCTCCCTCTGGAAAAATTCCATGATCAACCCCCTTACCAACCTTAACTGTAGCTGATCTGTCAAAATCCCTTGATAGCTGGTTGGAGTATGAATTCAAGGACACGTAGCCTGAGGAATTATTTTGATCTGAAAGTTGCTCAAAATTTTCAGAGATTGGAGAGGAAGTACGAGTCTGAGGAGATGAAGAATCCTGACTGCGAATAGAAAGGACCCGAGGATTTGGTGATGGAGATCGAAGCAAATTTCTCCTTTTCTTGATCGGTACATGCTCCACTTTACTGGAGGATCTTTGTCCAAGTCCAGCTTCACCGAACTGCAAAATTACAATTGAGTATGAAAGTGAAAATGAGATTAAACACTCGGTGAAAAATGCTATCAAATGAAACTATACCTTGTCAGAATCAGAACCAGAAAAATTGCCCACCCTTTTTGGACCCGTATTGCCAACTTTTGCAACACCTTTCAATCTTCTAACTACTGGCTTCTTGGAGCGCCTTCCTTTGGTCACAGGCTTCCAATTTAACTCTGGATTGATGGAATTCATAACTTCAGGACCCACAGTTTCAAGCATGCTTTCAGATACAGGCTCTATCCCATCAACTAAGAATCTGCCACCACAAGTATTGCAGGATGCCTCTGCAAGCTGGTTCCTTATGCTATTTAACCCCAGTGTACAACCAACACTCCCCGAGCAAGTACACAAGTGAGTCTTCAAGAAATGAATGCAACACACAGTTAGAAAAAATAAACGACAGTTTATGACTAAGATTTTCTTACACAGCAAAATGCCTAATAACTTAACATACCCAAATGACCACAAGGCACTAAAGAACATATCCTGGTCTGTGTTTCCTTATGTTATGTCTTAACGATACTTATGATGTTGATGCCAATCCATGTATGCTAATTAATGATGGTAGCAAATTAATGGACATTCCACTAAATGTTAATTGATTGTACATATTACATAGCTCAATGTCTAGTTAAATGAAGAATTTTCAATTAAGTACGAGAATCAACAACCTCGGTGTCAATCTGTGAGTAGATAGTACAAGTAGAAAGATTTCTCAAAGCAGCATACTAAGAAAGATAGAAGGTATCCAAGTTTTCAAGTGGCACACAGGACCATTAGTATTAATCCTTTATTATATTGCTCATCCTCAAATCTATTGAAAGAACTCCGCAGTTCATGAGCAACCTGTATCAATCTAATCAGATCATAATAATATACAGTGCCAATTTATGCAATGTACCTTGCCACCACTAGCCCTAGGAAAACTGTATGATCCAAAATTGCATCATTGCATGCATACCATAGAGCAAAGGCTCAGTGTATTCAAGATCTAAAACAAAATGTTTTGACAAACTCACCATAAGTTGAAAGGCAACATTGGTAAGTCAATAGTAGAAAACTTCTCGACTTGAGCCAAAACTCTTCACAATGTCAAAGTATAAGACACCTGTAAAAGCGTAGAACCTATGAAAAACAAATTCAACAAGAGTAAAACACAACAGCAAATCAAGTTTCATAATTGTCTTCAAGTTAACAGTTGACGCTGCAAGTGCTAGCACATGCCTCCACAGGCAATTACCTCGAGGCAGATAGCGCTAAGGAGATTGACCAGCAAAACTTGAGCAAATACAGATTGACTTTTTGGATACTGATTCAGACTCAAGGCTTCTTTCACTCAATTGAATAATGACAAAGTAATACTCAACAAAGAGTGGCGAATATTTTATATTTACTGTTTCCATTAAGGATGGAATAAATAGATACTTGTCAAATGGATCATTTTTATTCACATAATGATGAGTGATTGCTGCACAAACAGTGTAATCATCCTTTGCTTCATATAATACCAAGAAGAGCAAAAAGACCCCGAGAAAGATCAGAACAGATCACTTCAAACTTAGGCCAACGGATGGCAGACATTAATTCCAAACATCAGATAGAACTTCAAGAGATGAAAAGGAATGCGGAGTGATGTCCGCCATAATTGATTATACCAACCCATAGGGTGGTTAGAGCGAAAGGGATAAACTAATCAGGCAATTTAACTAAAGTCTCCATCTCCAAATATAGCCAATGTCTTACCGTTGCTTAACATAGGTAAGAAGAACAAGAAATGAGCAATCAAATTCAAGAATCAAACAGACATGATCTACACGAGTAATTAGATAGCATGTAATTTCGCTTGCTGGAAAACCTTCTCAGCCATCTGAACTCCTAATTTAAATTTTTTTCCCAGATCCCCTCTCATGCATCCTTCTCCCGGAGCATCCAAGGATGCAGCCCCAAAAAAAGCATCTTTCTTGTGACAATTATTTCACTGTTTAAAATTAAATGGTTGTGTAGATCAACCAGATCTCGATCTGCCGCAGATTTCAATGAGATTGAATATATTTTCCTCCAGTAAAATAAGAAGCAGCCATCAATTTATTCTCCATAGAAACGGCAGAAAACGCAAAATTCAAATCGTAGTAGTCAAATAATCCATCTAAATACCAAATCAAACTCTAATCAACCCTTGCCCGAGAAACTTCCTCCTTGGTTCGGATCTTGAATACACATCAGCAATTCCAATCCTGGGAACCAAGAAACCCTAGGCGCGTCTTCTTAAACCACAGATCTGAACAAAAATCCGTCGGCCAACAAAATGAACACACGGAGATTTTCCTCTCTGACAACCGACGATGTCAACACAAAAACAACCAACATACAAGAAATACGCGTGGATTTATCAAAAAACTAAGCGTTTCATATACCTGTCAATTGTACAAATAAAAAGTATTCTCCTCGCAATGGCACAAGTCGCCTCCAGTCCTCCGATGTTCAATCCAGCAAAAAATTCTGGCAAAATAATCTAAGAAAAACTCGGTCCGTCCTCAGTAAACATTTATCTCTTTCTTCTTTGATTATTATTTATTATATTATCCACAGCGAACGAGGAAAAGAGCAAAAGAATAATCCACCGAGCCGCGCCGCGGATGCTAAAATTGGTTCGATGATCGATCGATCGAACGGTGAATAATGACTGTTAGATCAAATCTTCAATTCATCAAAAAAACAAATCTTCGCTTTTGATTGTTCTGGAAAATTTCCCTTCGTTCTTCCTCAGAATCTCTTTGGGGTTTGGCTGAGAGAAGGATGAGAGATCAGGAGACGGAATTTCGCCACGTATTTATGCTTGATCTTGTGACGGNAATAATCCACCGAGCCGCGCCGCGGATGCTAAAATTGGTTCGATGATCGATCGATCGAACGGTGAATAATGACTGTTAGATCAAATCTTCAATTCATCAAAAAAACAAATCTTCGCTTTTGATTGTTCTGGAAAATTTCCCTTCGTTCTTCCTCAGAATCTCTTTGGGGTTTGGCTGAGAGAAGGATGAGAGATCAGGAGACGGAATTTCGCCACGTATTTATGCTTGATCTTGTGACGGAAATACCCGCATAACTTTTACTTGTTACAATAATACCCCTTGATGCCCTAACCCTACTTGGAAACGACTTCGTTTTTGAAGGTTATTACGGTCAACACTCTGTCTCTCTCTGATTAGCGGCGGGCGATGACTTTTTGCCAATTTAACGATAAGTTTAAGCCCCCGTTTATCTACCATTTTTACAAACATTGTTTTCTACAGTAAACAATCTCAATCACATATTCACTCAATAAAATATTCCACACATAAACCAATAAAGTTACTTTAAATTTCAACCACACATTCTCCAAAAAATATTATTCCTTACTCTATTTCTCTACCAATAACGGTAGACAAACAGGCTCTAAGAGTGTGTTTGAGCCACATTATTTTGAGA
>CAIGRT010120044.1:0-33187 GCA_903798405.1 Fraxinus platypoda | reverse complement strand
ATAACTGGTAATGATATCCTAATTGCTTTTTATTTCAGTGCTTCTCTTGATGCATATTATGAATGATATCTCACCACGATTATGTAATTTGTGAGTCAATCTAATGCTGCTCCAGTTTTCACATATGCATTTGACCGCATGTTTGATTGCTGACTAAATGGCCACAAAAATGAAGCACCCTGAATGAAATTGTAGTCGAGTTCTGTGTCTTTCATTCTTGTTATTGTCCACAATCCACATCAATGTTTTATAATCCTTTCTTCTACACTTTCAACCAGGTGGGTCAGTAAGCTTATCAGGAAGCGACATGAGTCTTCTGTGACGAGTGTAGCTTGGCATCCAAATAATGTGCGTATTTCTTAATTCTTTTCTGGTACTTCTTTGTCCAACCTGTGTGCCTAAAAAATCATTTATGGTCCCAATTCACAATGGCTGCTTAAAGAAAGTCGCATATGAACACCAAATTATTTATTTTCAAGAGAAATTTATATAAAGCATGGTGTGCTCTTAAGAGCACAAGCTTTATTTATTTATTTGCTTTGACGAGTGCAAATAAATTTCATTAAAGAAAGGGAAAATCCATATTCTAGGTAGACAAATTTTTAAGTTTTCGAAGTCCATTCTGAAACTTAAAAGATTTTTAATGGAATGGTAGGATTTAAGATTTGTTTTTGCAGTTGATACCTGCCAAAGTGTGTATTTTTGAGAAAAAAATGGTTTTAAGGCCCAAACAGAAAGCCGAGGTTGTGTCTTTGTGTTGTGCTAGGCTAAGGTGAAGGGTGTAATATTGTATCAGTAAAAGTTGATGCACATATGGTAATTGGCTTTTGGCTTCTATTATATTAATGAATATACTACAATCCAAGCAAAGGCATTTCTTTTATGCTGCTCCCCAGTCCCCACTGAAGCTGTTCAAGCAGTTTGGATTACTTACAAATTGCTTAGAAGTTTATTTCTATATTTTCCTTGACCAAGCAGAGTGTTTCCTCTTTTTTTTTTTTTCTTTTAAGATACTCCTTGCAACGACCTCTACTGATGGAAAATGCCGAGTATTCTCTACTTTCATTAAAGGCGTGGACACAAGGTACATTTCATAAAGTTTCAGTACATTCTTGCTTCACATTCTAATTCTTCCCTTCACTTTTTTAACAGAGTCGTATGTTGTTTGTATCCTATTAACCAGGGACTCTGCAGGTTCTTCTGCAGATTCAAAATTCGGAGAGGTTCGAATTCATTTCTTTTCACTTCTGTATCTTTTAGGAGCCTATGAGGTCCTTTATATGCTAGGCAACATATTACTTGATTAATTTGGATAGAAAATGCTTTTATAGAACACAGATTGTCGTTAAATGTATTGCTAGAACATTGGGCTGTAACTCAAAAACCTAATTCTGCATATAAAGCGGAAGGAACATTCACAAATTTTGTTCAACTATACTGAAATTTTTAGGCTGATTCTCTCAGCTTTAGTTCTGTTATTCATGACTAGAAGGTTCAACCACTCCCTGTCTAAAAATAGTGCAGAAATATCACTGGTTTGTTGTCTGACATAAGAGCCTTAGAGACTCACTTCGTGTTCCATTTTTCTTTTGTGGTCCAACTACTACTTATTCTGGAATACATTCAATTTTTGGAAGGGTCTATTAACTGCATTCTGAAGTACCCTTTTTCTCGGCAAGTATCGGATGTCATCTTGCCCCCAAATATATATTGTTTGGTCAGACTATCAACTGGGCATATGAGTTTTATATTGTATCCTATTGTGTGAGCCATTTGAGTAAACATTTCTATATGCAGTGGTCCAAAGCTTGTCTTTTAGCCTGGTTTCCCCTACATGTATTATTGTTTACTTAGCTCTCATCTACGTTAGATTATTTTGCTTGTACCAAATGTTGCATTTATGCTGTTTGGAAAAGATTCAACCAGATCCTGATAAATGAAAGACTTCCTAAAACCGGTGATTTCTCAGGGAAACACTTGAAATATCATTAAAGTGTTGTAGATCTTATATATGAAACAATAGTAAAGGCTAAAAAAATTGATTAGTAATGATGATCTATACTCAGTTTCACTTAAAATAGTGCAGGTTAATGTAGATATTTTCACCAAAATCTGCTTTCTTTTAAGTTGCTTTTTGTATCACTATCATATATTTCTCTGGAAGAATCGATCCATAATCTAATATTCTTTCACTCTTCATGTCTGAGCAGCAAATTATGCAGCTTGATCTCTCATTTTGTTGGGCATTCGGCATCAAGTGGTCTCCAAGTGGCAATACCTTTGCCTATGTTGGTCAGAAATTCATCACTATGCTTTGTTTCAGATATTACTTTTAGTATCTTGTTCGCTGTATATAGGTATTTTATGGGATGTGATCTGAGATGCTATAAATTCTCTGGCAGCTGAATGCTAATGATGAGTCAGGGTTGGACGGTGCATCTAAAACATTGACAGAACTTCTTATTGTATTCATTTAATTTGTTTGATACTTGTGGACAAATCCTCAGGTCATAATTCCATGATATACTTCGTTGATGATGTCGGCCCTTCTCCATCAGCCCAGAGTGTAGCATTCCGTGATTTGCCCCTTCGTGATGTGGGTCAGCATCCACTCTCAAGCATTTTACATGATTTATTGTGATCTTATATTTTATGTTGGTCCTAATGAATTACCCGATTGGTGCGTGTGATTTAGGTTTTGTTCATTTCTGAGAGAATAGTTATTGGTGTGGGATTTGATTGCAACCCAATGGTTTTCACAGCAGATGAAAGTGGATTATGGTGAGTCAAATTTCTGAAATAAACTTTTCCATCTTTTGGCATGTGTCTAATTTGATGCAAATATAAGTAGAAATACACTTTCATATGTATGCTTGCTACAAGTCATCTGTTATCCCAGGTCAATTATTTGTATGTAACAAGTTCATTTAAGTTAAAATCTTGCCCTTTGCTTAATCCCTAACAACACTCACAGAACTTGGAGCTCAGTCCCTTATGTAGGACATTACGTCTTCTATTGGTATCATGCTTTCATTTGTTCATATTAAGGATGATCAAGTAGCTTATATGAAGAATCTTATATTTAGTATTTTTTACTTCTGTATCTATTGCTATTATGTAATTTTTGTTACCCCTCGGCACTTTTCTGTGTTTCCATTCACGGTATAAGAAAGAAAAGAACAAGACTCTCGCATTAAGGTCGGTGTTTATCTGCATATGGTGGTTACCTTTGATAAGTTTGGAAATTAATATTTTTATAGACTGCTTAAATGTTAAATTCTGTATTATAATTTTGAAGTTATTTGCGTAAAAAACTGTTGTTAATTGGTGTTATCTGTTTTTGTCATCTTCAGGAGTTTCTTGAGATTCCTTGATGAGAAAAAAATAGTAACTTTGAGTTCAAGATATGGTTCACAGGTATACATGTTTAACTTTCGATACTTTTCTTCTGTTTCGTAGGTTTGGAGAGTGTTGTCATGGGTATGTCATGCTTATTGGTGGGCATTGAATACTTGTTAAGGTCGGGCAATTCCTAATTTTTCACACTTTCTTTTTCCAGTTTTCAGAAACATTTGGAAAATTTTACAGCCAATCAAAATATGGGGCGAGCAATGACACTTCTGAACCTTCAAGGCGACGTGGAACCGCCCATGAAAATTGCATCAAGTACTATATTGCTCTACTCATGTTTGCTTCCGTGCTTTGATCTATATCATTATGCACCTTGTGTTTGATTTATATAAACATGATCAAGGCCGTGACCTTTTTTCTTCATTCATTTTTCCATTTGAAACTCTAGTTCTATTGTGGCAATGAAGAAAGCAGGGGATTCTATATCGACCCGGTTCAGCACTTCTGGTTAGTTCAAGCAGACTCGACTTTTACATTCGTACATATGAACGCACCTATTTATAAACCGATGACCTATTCATTTCAGGATTGGATGGGAAGGTAGTTATATGGGATCTAAAGAGCCAAGAAGATCTGTCAGAATATTTTTGAGTTCGAAAAAATACTTGCAGCCCAGTTGCCGGTCGGGGAATTATGTTTTATGGGATGATTTAAAGATGCTAGTGAAGTATAGTTTATTATGAACTTGTAATTCCTTGGACAAGTAATAAAATTGCTTGGTAGAATAGCTCTCTTTGTACCCAATTTGCAAGAAACCTCTTGATCTTGACTATTCAAGCTCGTTCATTTTTGTTTTGTTTATTTTTTTGGCCCCCAAGATCCCATAGAATAACTACTGTTGGCATTCCCAGTTTTTTACCTTATATATGATTGAAGGATGAATATTTACTTCGTTGTTTTATTTTCTAACTTAATTTATTCTAAATTTTATCAATTTGAGCGCACATGATTCTGAGTCATTCGACATGTCGAGTTAGGCCACTGTAAATGTTGTCTCTGATCAGCACACGGAGTTGTTCGTGTATTCTTGTCGTCTAGTCAGCTATCAAGTTTCGTCCACCGTCATTCAAATAGCAATTTGGGTACACATGGTAACAAGTCATTTGATACATGGAGTTAAGGGTAGACGTTGTCTTCGATCATCACACATGGAGGAGGTGTTTTTTAGTTAGTAATCAAGTATCGTCGAATGTCTCACTGGGATTCAATAGCAATTTGAGTCATATAATATCGATTTATTCGATACATGAAGTCAAGTCAGTGTAAACATTGCTTGAGCAGCACACGTTAACATACTCTAATTGTCTAGTCAGTAATCAAGTTTTGTCCAATCAACGTTCTAGCATATAATCAACAACGAACGTTTTGTTCAATTGGCGTAATCAATAATCAATTACATTTTGTCAATAACTCTTGATATCTTCGACTACATGAATTAAACGATTCGTCTTGTTATTGTCTAGATCATGTCTGGTGCAGACCAATTCCCGGATTCCTAGGCATTCTCTTTCGAAATAAGTTGCTTATAAGTAAACTCATAGCCTCACCCAAACATGCTCAAAGAAGTTGAGACTTCGACCAAATGCCACTGTATAAAGGATAAACCTTTTGCTAAGTTCTCTATACATCAGTTCAGTCCCAACCCAGCCAGAATGTTATCCTCTGCCCACGCGCCGCGGCTGGTCCGCTATCCTAGCCACCGTCTCCGACCTATCAATAGCCTCCATACCGCCCAATCCTCACCCCTTCCCACCACCACCGCCCAATCCTCCCAAATCCTCACTATCCGCAAATCCCTCTTGACAAAGCAGACCACTGCCGTCGACCTTGCCAAATCCTTCCTCGACCGCATCCGCCGCACCGAGCCCCATTTGAACAGCTTCCTTTATGTTTCTCCTGATGATGCCATCTTGAAACAGGCCGATGAATTGGATAATAAGATTAAGAACAATGAGCAGCTGGGTCCACTTGCTGGGGTTCTGGTTGGAATTAAGGATAATATCTGTACTTCCGATATGCCCTCGACTGCGGGGTCGAGGATATTGGAAAATTATCGTCCGCCATTTGATGCCACGGCGGTGAGGAAGTTGAAAGAGTCTGGGGCTATTGTTGTTGGAAAGACGAATTTGGATGAGTTTGGTATGGGAAGTACTACAGAAGGCTCTGCTTATCAAGTTAGATTCTTTTTACTACTCAATGTTCTATTTGAAATAAATATGTTTAATATTGGTGTGTAATTCTGACGTTTGGTGAGTAACATGCGGGTTTCTGTAAGAGAATTGAACACTGAAATGCTTGATTGTGGAGTAATTGGAATTGAATCAGGTGAGTTTTTAGAGGTTTTATCACATTTTAAAGATGTAGGATTTTGGATTAACTTTTGTGAAATTTCTCCACGAATGAAAGTGTGGTTAGATTTTATATTGGCAAATAAACTTACTTTGTAGCATATAGTAGCACACTTCCATTACGTGCTGCAATGATTGTGCTTATTTCTGTGAGATGAAAAGGATGGTATTTAATTATCTCGAGTTGCATTTGGTAGATTGCACGAAAGGTTGAAATAGTGTGTATGCAATTGATACTTGAAATAGCTCAACCTGTTAAGGTTATTGTCCCACACAAGAAACTAGTAGTATAAAAGACTGGTCGCCTCGTCCTTGATAGGAATTAGAAATATTGTCTTGGTTACTTCCAGTCGCGGTCTATATAGTTGGTGCGTTGCACAGCTCGTATTGCAACATTGTACTGTTGTATCTATTGCACTAGCAACCTAGGTGGTGTCTAAAATCAGTCTCAAGTGATGGTAGATTTCTTCTTCATATCTGGTGACAGTGAGCATAATATTGGTACATTGGGATTTTTACTTTTTCTTAGTGTTCATAAACATTTAAGGAAGAAAATTAATAATTAGCCTTAAAGTTTATGACTTGTTATTGAATATGGTTTACTCAGGTGATACATCTTCGTATTCATTAGGTGACAGCAAATCCTTGGGATTTGTCACGGGTCCCAGGAGGATCATCAGGGGGCTCGGCTGCTGCTGTTTCTGCTAGACAATGTGTGGTATCCTTGGGAAGTGATACTGGTGGAAGTGTTAGACAACCAGCAGCCTTTTGTGGTGTTGTCGGATTGAAGCCAACATATGGACGTGTTTCTAGATATGGGCTTGTGGCATATGCATCTTCTTTGGATGTTATTGGATGCTTTGGTTCATCTGTCGCAGATGCAGGGATTCTCCTTCACACAATTTCTGGTTATGATAAGTTTGATTCCACCAGTAGTAAGCGAGTAAAGTTCAAAAATCCTTAATCTTGATAATTTTCAATTGTACTGCATCATCAACTGATTTGAACTTAACTTTTGTGCTTCAATACTACTGAGTCGATAATTCATTAGGTGTCAGTTTAACAAGAAAAGGAATCGAGATGATTTTATAAAATAAAAGAAAAAAGATGATTGGAAAATATAATATGATTAGAGCGATAGAAAAAAACTAGATAGAGCTTGATAAATTAGTTTGTATGAAAGCTATGCTTTTTCAGGAAGTACCTGACTTCACATCCCAGTTTGCTGGAAAAGATTACTTGGAATCCAAACCCTTGAAAGGACTGAGAGTTGGTGTGATCCGTGAAACATTTGGTGATGGGGTTGATCCAGAAGTAATCTCTTCAGTTCGTGGTGCTGTTACTCATTTGGAAGAACTAGGGTGCTTTGTGTCAGAGGTAACCTTCTCCCAAGTATCTTATCTGCCCTTTTGTTTTCATTGCTTAGCTAGAAAGTGGAGTTAATCTGGTTCAGGGATATTCTTTGTATGTTATATCAGGTCTCATTGCCATCATTTTCCCTCGGGTTACCGGCATACTATGTCCTTGCATCATCTGAATCGTCTTCTAATTTGTCTCGCTATGATGGAATTAGGTGATATACCATTTCTTCTTCTTTTTATTTTTCAAATTGAATGTTGAGAAATTTTACTTATCAATGGAAATAACTCTAGTATTTTGGTAAATTGCTTTACATCCATCCTTTTTTTATTTTTGTAGATATGGAAACCAGGTATTGGGAGACGAACTTAATTCTCTTTATAGCCATTCCCGTGCCCAAGGTTTTGGCTCTGAGGTATGAATCATCTAAATTTGTCTTGTTTAAAAAGTTCTTCATTTCTATTTTTGATATAATAATAAGTGATACAGTTGTGAAAAGTTCTTTACGATAATGTTCAACTTGTGTCTCTGGCTTAAGGAAAATTACTGCAATTAGTGACGTACTAGTAACATTTGATTACAACATTACAGGTGAAAATGAGAATTCTAATGGGTACATATGCTCTTTCTGCTGGTTATTATGATGCGTTTTACAAGCGTGCACAGCAGGTACAATAATACTTTATCTTCTAATTTTAATTAAGTAGCAGCAGGGTTAAGATGACTTGGATAATGAAACGCAACATAATGTGATTGCTTGATGAACAATTGGGACTGGAAGTAATTTGGTAGTAAATTGTCATTATAATGTTTTTGACATATGTGAGGTTATGTGCTCTTATTTATAATGTTTGGCCCATACAAGGAAATCTGTGATTCATGGTAGTGATTTAGGTGAGGACCATAATTCGAGATAGCTTCAGGGCAGCCTTGGAGAAAAATGATATTCTGATATCACCTGCATCTCCATCTGTTGCTTACAAGATTGGTATGGCTGTTACATACTCCACTTTTTCTGTTAGCATATTGTTCAACAAGTATCTCCTTATTTTACAGTACCATTGTTGTTTATTTATTTTGTTAATCAGGACTAATTATCCTTAATAACTTGATTATTATGTCCAGGTGAGAAGAAAGATGATCCATTGGCCATGTATGCTGGAGATAAAATGACTGTGAGTCGCTCTAAGCTCTTTGTTTTTTTCTTGTAAGTGTTAACTTGTCGGTCATTGGTTTATGGATGGATAAAGCCAACGACCCAACGACCTTCTTAACATGCTAGGAGCATAAAAGAGTAGGCCACCTCTCATCTAAATACCATTTTTATATGAAAACATGGTATAATTATCTTTATATTTCCTTTTTCCTTTTTTGTTTTCATTTCTTTTATTTAGAAGATTCAGGTGGAGGTGTGGGAGGATGTTGTATTGAGTTAACTAATTTAGGCCTGTGCTCATTATTGTGCTTGCGAAATACAGAAGCTATTTCATCAAAACGCATGTTATTTACCCCCAACCAAGCTTATTGGTACAAAATTTCAATTCAGGCATACGATGTTCTACAAATCTGAATTTGGTTCCTTAATATTATTCCATCTGATTCTCTCCTCTTTCCCACTCTAGTTCTGGATGCCTCAACTGAATTCCACTTCCTTTATTTATACTGGTGCCTTTATTCATTCCAGAGCCTTCCCTTCACTCTTTGCACATAGCTGCTAGCTAATTGTAACCACTTACGCCACCTGAACATCCTTCCCATGTGAAAGCGTATGGAGGCTTATCCCAACTCTCCAATTCAAGAAATCATGACAATCAAAATAATGCTCCATAGAATCAAGCCAATTCGCATTTTCATAATGATTAAGAACATGCGCAAGGGAAAACCACATGAGCTGATATCAATTGTTTTTTATAATTTCATCCTTGATGCAGGTCAATGTGAACTTGGCTGGGCTGCCTGCTCTGGTTTTACCATGTGGTTTTGTTGAAGGGGGATCCACTGTCCTGCCTGTTGGTTTTCAAATGATTGGAGCAGCATTTGACGAGGTGGGTGTATATTCTTCTTTCGTGAAAAATACTGTGTGTGTGTGTAGTTTCTTAACGAGTGTAAATGGTTCGTCTATCATGTTGTTTAGTTTGTCTTTCTTTGAGATTTTTTACTAATAGGGTCAATCCATATCAACCCCCAAGATTGTTTTCTACAATAAGCATTTGTTCTTAACATTAAAAATGCAAATGACTTGCTTATTTAAACTTTATATGTGTTGCTTCTGAAGTGAAGACTCAAATTTATGGTAATAACAATTTTATTGCAGGAGAGGTTGCTTAAAGTAGGTCATATCTTCGAACAGACTCTTCAGGGTTCCTCTGCCGTCCCTCCGTTGGTAGCAGAGGAATTGACACGCTAATTATCATTCGACATTGCATGTCAAGGGAACAGAAGCAACTCATTAAAGATTTGTTTTTGAATCAACTCTAATGTATAAGAGGATTTTGGATGTGTTGACCTGCTGATTGCTACTGCTATCACTTCCATGCTTCATAAAGCCATCGTGGTACAAGTATAGGGGATTGGGTTGTTTCTCAACTCCGTTATCCCCAGGTGTGTCTGAAGAACAACGCTTGGTTGCACACGATCAGGGTATAATCTGCAGTTAGTCATTTTTGCATTTCTCATTGTACAAGTAGCTTAATTGCTAGCAAAATTTATTCTTGTCATATTCAATGTACAATGAATAAGGTTTTGATATAATCACTGGACGGTTTTATCCTTTCATTACATGCTCAATGGACATAAAATTAAATTTTAGTAAAAATTGGCTCAATAACGCTTAAATAATATAAACGTTTCTTCAGCCAAATGATATTCTCACAACAGCATGATAAGGGTTCTGTTCATGAATAGATTAAATAAATACAGACGATCATAAAGCTCTTATTCAAAACACGAAAATCTCATCGGGTCGGGTTGGGTCCATCTAGTAATAAAATCATTTCCTTCTACAGAAATCAAGAAACAGATCAAAGCCACACGACATTATTGGGGTACAGTAAACTTACCTCCATTTCAAAATATTATGTCTTCATCCTTCCGTGCACCCTGGGATAACATGTCATGTGCTGAACCAAGAGAAATACCCTGCTTCAAAGACATTTCCTCGGCGATCATCTCCTCTGCAAATGCCTTGGAAGATAAACGTTGTTTCTCGAGCGCTCTCTTCTTGTAACCTTGTATCTTCTTCAGTCTGAAGAAATCCTCTCTTTCCAATTCATCTAGCTCTCCCTTGATGTAACTAATTGTATTCTCCAGCCGAGGCTTCACAACATTCTCCAGGGCATTGACCCTACGATTTGTGGTCTTTATTGCATCGTCGAGGGTTAAAAATGAAGTCTGCAGCGTAGCAAGCTCAACAAGCAATTCAATGGATTTCACATAGGCTGCACGGCAAGCCTGTATCTGTTGGCCACCTCTTGCTAACCCAGTCAAGTTATTCTTCGTTTCTCCATCAATGAAGTAATCAAATTTCGGAAGTTTTACACCAGCAACATTATCAGTGCGGGATCGGACTTTAAGGGTTGCACTCGAGACATTTTCAAGGATGCTGTGCTTGATGTTCTCACCAGCAACATATTTTGCCTCTGTTAAGGCAAAGGACGAAGTTTTCATGATTTCTCCCATTGATTCCTTAGTTGAGACAATCTTCTTGAGAATTTGCCGGAACTGAACAGTCAAAGCATCACTTTTCTTCTTGAGCAAAGCGTGGCCTCTTGTAGCCCCAACAAGCCGAGCTTTCACAACTCCAAGCACTGTAACAGTAGGAACAACATTCAAGCGCTGGGTCTGTCCAGACATTTTGTTGAAATTTGCAACTGAAAAGAAAAAATCGTCTTAATGGTCAAAGAATATAGTCCAATCCCACAATTTTCAATATGACATCATAAGCATGTGGACATCTACGCTGAATTGTATGCTTCTCAACAATTAAATCTTGAAGAACAATCACAGATGCTGCATGGTTATCAAGAGTAAAGAAATAAATAAGGAGTAACCTGTTTTTGGATCTCTCTTTTATGGGGTTTCGTCTTCCTTTATACCTGAAGCAATACAATATAAAGATATAAGGACTGTCACACAAACCATTCAACATCGAGTGGCACAGACATAGCATACAACCAGCCTTATGGTCTGATGCTTTGATGAGTCCAACCAATCCACCTTGTTCTTTTGCACATAAAAATTTAGGTTACAAATCAGAAAATACATGGAATGTTGTATTAGGGGCTCCTAATTCAAATATCTAACAAAAAATAAGACAACTTTGGTGCCAGAATTTGACTAGAGAAACAAAGAATCTCATGAACCTTGAATAGAATTGTATAATTTGGTGAATATAAACTGCCTAATAAAGTTAATAGACTACAGCTAACCTACTAATTTTTATCTGCTTGGCTACTTGACTACTAAAAGAACTAGAATCATAAAATATAATACGGAAATTGAAAATTTATCGACAAACTAACAAAAATTCCAAAAACCGTAAAATCTTTTTACAGCAAATAATCTTTCTCTGTATTTCTAACCTAGTGCCAGTGTATGTAACTCATAGATCCAGCAAATTATTCCAAACTCCAAGATTTTAACAAAATCTGACTAATAAAAAATCCCAAGCACTTAAAAGTATCACATTGAGGAAAATAACAGAAAAACAAAAACAAAGATAATGAGATCGCAAACTTATAAAGATCAAATACATGATAAAAATCATTGATTAACGGCTATCAATAACAAAAATTGATAAAAATGACGTCTTGAATAACTTAAATTACGGCTTTCAATGTTTAAGAAATGAAATACGCCATCATAATCATTAATTTCCACCTACCACACCAAATCTGCACAGATACACGTATACATATACACACATACAGATAGAGACACACAGATATTCATAGAGAGAGATACCTCGGTCCGTGTACAGATCGACCAGAGAATCGCCGGAGGGGATCCGTATGCGACGCTGGAGGGGAAGAGGTTTATAGAAGGATTGGAGAAGATTCGCTTGGCTGTGCTGTCTCTTCTGAAAATTTAATTATTTATTTATTAATTAATAGGTAAAAGAGTTAATTGCAATAATGGTTACTGAAGTTCCAGATATTTTTCAAATTGGTCATTAAAGTATTTGTGTGACCCATTAAGGTCATAACAAGTGTAGTAGTGGTGAGACCCTCACGTGACTGACAAACGTTAAAAGTGATCCATTCCTTCTATTCGACCTCCAGTTTTAAGCTATGTTAGGATCTTTTTTTAATTTTTTAATGATGAAATATAGAGTTAGTATTAGAAGCAGCCGTTCAAAAGTTTTTGACAGAACGTTAAGTTGATCTCGTAAAAATCGTGTTTTATTTTGTAGTTTATAATTTTCTAATCATACTTTCTAAAAAATTGCGATCAACCGAATGAACTCCTCTATTTAGATGACCTGAAAAGAGGGTAAGTATTCTAATTTTCAGAACAAAAAAGCTCATTCGAACACTCACAATTTTTCAAAGAGCAACTCGTGACATGGACACGACAATCATAAGTCGGTGTCGACGAGTAACGGGTCGACGTCGGATTCGGAGTGGATGACATTAAAGGAAATAATATTATTAATTTTAATGACCAAATGTAGCCAAAAAATACTTTAATAACCAATTGGAAATTTTACTTAAACTTCTGTGAAATTGAAATGTTTGACCCAAAATTAATGTTTGTCCGGACAGGTGGATCAATGTGCCATGGATCAATAGCCAAGTCGCAGCTCCATATTTGGTCACACAATTTCTAATTACACTTTATTTATTTCTCTTTCTTCTGTAACTGATTTTTCACTCTCTCTTTTTGCTTCATGCTGTTTAAATTTTATAATTTGATGAATAAGGTTTCACAACATAAGACATGGCTCAACGGGTCGTGAACTTATTTTCTCGAAGAAAAAAAATAAGATGAAACAATGACGGTATCTAGAAAATAAACAGTGTTCATCTTTTCAATGTCAAAAAACAAGAAATTCAAAAGGATTGTTTATTATTCTAAAATAAGGGATCATCAATACACTGATTAATGTTACATACTGTGTGCTCTATGCAGTCTTACATAGTTACATTAATCAGTTTAAGATGGCAAGAACGTTCCGAAACTGGAAAAATTATTACTTATTTTCAGAAAATTATGAATTTACCTAGGCATTCTGATGCATATGTATAGATCATAAGAGAGTCTAGATCCCAGATCCCGCCAGCCGCCTCTTAGTGGCATTGGAGACCGACACTTGACCAAGTTTATCTGTTTCTGTTGATCGCATTCGTTCTTGTAGTGGCATATAATGCCGTAGCCAAACGCCAGTATACGCCTGGAATGCAAAACGAAGAATAAGTTGCAGTGATATTCTCGTTTCTTTAGCCAAAAGATAGATGGAAGGAGGTAAAAACTGACCTGCGCCGGTCTCATTATCTTTGTATCAGGATCATCCAAAGACTCGCGCCAGTGAGATAAATATCCAGCCATTCGAGGAATTGCAAATAGAATAGTGAAGAACTCTGGGGGAAAACCCATCGCCCTGAATTGTTGTAACGACAATATCAATGTTAAAAGAATTTTCGTAACAATTTCCCCCGAAAAAGGAGCAAATGCATTGAACATTCTGTGCATACCTATAGATTAATCCAGAATAGAAGTCAACATTTGGATACAACTTCCTCTTCACAAAATACTCATCTGATAAAGCAGCTTTCTCCAAAGCTGTGGCCACCTGCAAATGACATGAATCAAGATCAGCCATATGTAGATATGTCTGTTAATGCTTATATATAAGTTGTCGTAATTTTAGACTCACAATGACATTTTCAAGTACAATATATATTTTTATTCATTAAGAAGCATGTAATTACCAAAACAAAGACCCATCTTCACCCTGCCAAGAGAACCACGGCCATTAAGACTCTATATCAATGGTTTACTGTAATATTTATCTTACGTGTATAGAAAATCGAGTCAGGTCCAACTGCAGTGCCAAGGGCTGGCAGGATCATTTCCCCTTGTGTAAATTTGTGAAATGAAAGAGAGCAGTTGATGGAGAATTAGGATGGATTTTAGTATATTTAATTTCCATTTCTAAAGTTTATTTTAGGAAACATAATTAGTGATTTATTTAGAGTATTTTCTTACTTCGGTTAGAATTAGTTCAAACCCTATATAAAGGGTCTATGCAATGCAATTGAAGATAACTTGGAATGAATAAAAATTGATATATTTCTTCCCCAATTTCTCCCTATTATCTCCCTCTTCTTCTCTCTTCTCCCCCTCCTTCTCTTCCTCTATTCCCTTTCCCCTTCTCTTATAATTGTTCTTGTTGGATCCTGTGTCAGCAATGAGTCAAGAAGCCCGTGTGTTCCAATTACCAGTCTACATCCTCCACCAGGCTCCCAAGTAAATATCCCAATCTTCTTCATCCATCACCTTTTTTTTTTTCTTTTCATTCTAGTATTGGAGAACGACCATCCTTGAGTCCTTGATGTTTCCATTGAAAAGATAATAGGAGCAAGGGGCAGGGTGCTTCAGTTTTCTAGTGCACGAAGCAGTTACTGACAGGCTATAACTTTAAAATTCTGGAATTGTTTGTCCGTTTGGACCTTAAAAATCCGAACAGATCAGGCCATAGCAATGTGTTTCTAGAAAGGAAAAGAGGAGTAAGATTAATTTCACCAGAGATGGACTTTTAATCTCTGTTTAAGATCAGAAAGGCGAAATTGGGTACAGTTCATTTTCATTTACTCGGGGCCTTGTTTGGGCCGGATTAAAATCTGATTTTAATCTAAGTCAAAATCAAACAATCAATATTAACCACGTCTTTTATGGGTCCCACATCTTTTCAACCACACATTTCCAAAATTTCTATCACAATCCACTAAAAATCTAATTTTAATCCCCACCAAACACCCTCTCAGTTGATTTCTGCAGTGATAATTTAGGAAGTTAATATCAGGCAAAACATAAGCTTGTCCCATACTACTTTTTCTTTGAAAGGTTTCAACTTGTTAAAAACTCGATGACTTTTTCAATATAATCTAAAAGTGCTGAATCAATAAGTCATTTAAATTCACTTTGAATAGACACAAACCCACCTCTATAAGAGGATCCCGCCCGACAATGGAAAATACTTCCTCTGCAAGATTCTTGATGACTTTTGCTCGAGGATCATAATTTTTATAAACGCGGTGCCCAAAACCAGACATCTTACGCTTCCTAGAGAATGTGGAGTAATATAAGCGCGTAAACTGCAAGAGTTAGGCCATGCATAGGAGTATTTGGAATAGCTTCTGTCAGACGACAATACCTACCTGTTCTTTACACCTTCAATGAACTCTGGTATCTTGTCAATACTTCCAATCTCACTCAACATCTTAAGCACAGCCTGAAGCATAAAAAAAAAATGAAAATTCATAATAAAATTTTGAAGGAGCAACTTCATAAGCGCTAAAATGCTGATTACCTCATTTGCTCCACCATGAAGAGGACCATACAGTGCCCCAACTGCTCCAGCAAGGGCTGTGTATACATCAACACCACTACACAGGCAGATTCGCAAGGTAACTAATAAAAATGATCATTTTTGAAGTAGACAATAAGATGCATACCTTGAAGCAAGGTGGCGTGCAGCTGCAGTAGAGCAGTTCATTTCATGTTCTGCATGTAATATGAAAAGAATATCCAGAGCTCGAGCAAGCCGAGGATTGGGTTTATAAGACCTATTACCCCTGTATGTTTCATAACCAAAATCAAAGTTAAAAATAAAAGCCCAAATTTCTATGGATCATATTATAGCAGAATAACTTGGTGTGGGAAAGCCAATTAAACTGGATGCGAACTTGTTTGTGTTTAACTTAAAGTGACTATGATTCACCACCATCCTTTGCCTTGAAAAGAAAAATTAGATACAGAAAGACACTCCAACTAGACCAGGAAACATTCTAGACTGTGTTTACTCAGTTATTATTGAATAAGAAAGAACCAAAGCAGGAAACAGAACATACAATGAATCAAGCATGTACAACAAGTTCTCCGTGTATGAGAGGTTGCTGGATGGAAGAACAGGTGACCTTCCAGCCATCCTCAAGTAGGCTGCCGCAGCAATTGTTGGGGCCTGCAAAGTGAAAACACAATGAGTACTCTTCTACTGCTGCCACCAGAATTCGTAATAAGTTGAACAAGCAGCATCCAATAGCTTGGCTAATGTCTCAACTGTTTTAGGTGATCAAACATAAGTTCAAGTGAAGAGAAAAAGGGAATAAACCTTCCCAAGTATGCGCACTATTTGTTTATCTCTCACTTGTTTAGATTTGTATATATCTTGGCCCTGTACAAATATGAACCAAATCATCAGAATAGCAATATTTGGCCATATATTTATTCTTTGGAACATGACAGCCAAATGTAATAGCAACAAGATAATGATCCACCTAAGTGGGGATGGTGGACATGGGTAGCAACTTTTCTGAAGGAACGCAAGCAGCTTAAAGCTCCTAAGAGTTATTCACAAAAGACAACTGCTCAAAATCTTGATGCTACTAATTTTTCAGAACTTAAAATGTCAGAAGCACGTGCCTAAAGGTAAGTAGCTTGGACTACCTATTCTAAGCAATGAAAGTAGGGACCACCAGAATTAGAGATCGAAAAAAAAACTGCATATTCTAGATGTGTGATAGGCACCTTAAGCATGGGGAATTCAGTGTTGACTACCACAATCAGGAAGCCAGTGTCAGACTAATCTTTAGCCCTTGTTTGAGCCCCATTTTGGTGAAAAATGAATTTTGTAACAGTGATTTTTTTAAGAATGTGCGGTTAAAAAGGATGGAAAAGTTTTAGATTTACGTGTAAAATTATTTTATCTGGAGAATGTGTGATTAAAAATGAGTTTGAGGAAAAACGAGTTTGAGGAAAATGGGGCTCAAACAAGGCTTAATGGAAAAGAGAAGAGTTCTAAGAAATTTAAGATCATTAAAAAACTGGCTTACTCTTAAAGCTGGATTGGCATCAGGATGATAGATGGAAAGAGCACTCATTGCACTGACAAGAACACCCATTGGGTGAGCATCATGGGGCATTGCTTGTATAATGTCCTAAAAAACAGAATCAAAATGCATTCAGAAAAATTGAAGAAAATATTTAACCTGCTACAAATTGCAGCTTCTTAAATTTTAACATGGCATTATTAGATCAAAAAACAGGGACAAAAATTAAAACTGTGCATCGTGAAACTCGAAAGATGTCATGTAGCACATTCCTACTTGCACTACAAGTCAGTGAGTCACAACACTTACAAATCTACACTGGTACTTTTATCTTCCCCAAATTTATTCTTCAAATCTTCATAACATTTACAATTAGTTGCCAGAAATGGTCACAATCGAATTCAGTTATTGCTCAATTCAAAGGACAGCATACATGACCTATAGACGTTTATGAAGAAACGGTATTTTTTTTCCATTTGAAACATGAAATATGTATATAAACTCTCAGGCATTCGTAATAAACAAGATACCATTTAGTGTTATTAAGATCAAATTATCAACCCAATATCATCACTCAACATATGATCAAATAGCATAGACTGACAAAATATTTGAGATTTCTCATAGATTAAAATCCCGTCTTCCGTGCTCTATAGAGTATATCCATTGGTTTGGCAAACCAAGGTTTTACTAATAATTTTACTGAGCATGACTCGAAAGCTCATCCTGGGATAAGATACAGGCTTTACCAAAATTCCTTGTGGAACAGCTGAATGCTGCGAAACGGCAAACTCCCAGTCTGCTAATTGACTTTCAGATGGTAAATTCCCATACACTGCCATCAAAAGGGGATAATGAATCTAATGTGTGAGTGAGTGATCAAGTCCAAAACAATCCAAAATAAAAGTGAAAAACATAAACAAATAATCAAATCATAAAATGCATTCACATATTGCCGGTCACATGGAGCAAGCAAACATAAGAAGTTGCTATTCCCAGCTTCCAGCACTAAATTATCAGATTTTACAGAAATCTGAATATTATAACACATAAAATTATGACTTGCAAGTATGGATCTTCTTGTTTCAACCAAGAAAAGCTAGAATGCAATTATCCATTAATTTCAAAAAATGTCAAGGGCAAGCTTGGCGGACCTCAAAATTAAATCAAAGCTCAAAAAAGGGAAAGGAAAACCGTAAATGAAGGCATTAAAACAACTACATACATACATTTGCCATAGTGCATCATAAATATAAAGTAAACAGTATAAGATTCGAAAAATTTATCACGCAAATGTGTCAACACATAAGTTGTTTACTCCTCGAGATGAGCACAGGAAATCTAGCAGTAACTTACTTAAAAGATAAGCCACTTCCAGAAAGGAACTCCCCTCAGCGAGTTCCTCAATTGGATAACCCCTGTATCTGAGAATCCCTTCATCGCCATCTATGTAGCAAATAGACGATCGCACAGGAGCAGTGTTAAGGTACCCGGGATCATAAAGCTTGATCCCCTTGTCATTCTTTCCCGTAGTTATCTATATTACTCATTTCCATAATTCCATCAGTAATCGTGAAAAATAACACGAACAAATACAATTATTTCAAGATTTAATTTTTCTTTCTGAGTAATGTAAGCAAAAAATTAGAATTACTCTGCTCGAATTCCTCAATTTCATTAACAAATTTGTATCGATTTAATCCAATTAAAAACATAAGAACAGTAATAAAGAATTCAATATCAAATTACCTTTTTTAAGTCCGTAGCCTTTATAGTGCCTTCTTCGGAGACTTGAACCTGGTACTGCTTACCAGTTCGATCATCGACAATAGTTAACGAGCCTCCAATCTTCAGCGGCGGCGCCACGGCAGCCGAGCAGTTGGAAGCTTCGAGGATCCCCGTGGAAACCACATCACATGGAATAATTGAAGCCGAGAGGTGAGCCGATAGCACAGCCAAGCGGCTCCTAGCCACCGCCGAATGATTAACGCTCTCCATCTTCTTCTCTGTTCACACTCCTTTTGTCTTGTGAAGTTAAAAAGCTCTTTTTCTTTTCTTGCTGATCTGTTTATAAATGTCAATTTGATTTGCTTTCTCCCACAATTTACAGTCAGGGTCCCTGAAGTTCAAACAAACTTTCAAATTGATCACTAAAGTAATTTTGTGACCCATTTAATCACTAAAATTGACCATCCTCTTGACATAGTAGTTGTTTAATTTGTATGTAGACTAGTTCGTTTGAGGACTACACTCCGTCGAGAGCAGGACATCAATCGAGATAGATCTAGAAGCAAATCTATACTTGGGACTTGCCTTTTCTCAACATCTAAATAAATGAAAGGTGGGGAACCGAAAAATAAACAACACAACCTCTTCAAGAATGTTTTACTTGGTAGGCACTGTCTACTCATTCGAACAATACTCTAAACACGAAAGTTTGCAGTTTCACGCCTTTATCCCATATTGAGTCACAAACAACGTCTTGAAAAGCACAGACAAGATACATGCAGGAAAACTTGTACACGTTATCCAAGCCAATACCCCCAATATACTCTACTAATATGTGATCACTCAAGCAATTATTCCTTTCAGTTAATCTCCTATTTGAAAACTAAGATAAGGTTAAATGAAATGAAACATACATTATATAGGACTTACAATTTATAATTACTTAAATTTTAATTATGTCACTTTCCCAAACACGCACTAAACGAACGTGAAGTTTATTTCTTAACATTAATTTAATTTAATTAGTCACACAAACAATTCAACGACCAATTTGAAATTTTACTCGAGCTTCAATGACCATTTGTGAAATTAAATGCTTGAAGTCGATCGGTTGAACCAACCGGATCTATTTCGTGTTGGAATTTAATTTGCATGTGAATACCAATCACCGGTAGAGTAAACAAGGAAAAACGACGATGAACTAGGTCAAAAATTGTGTAAAACAAAGCTACAGTTACTTATTGGCCGTCTTCGTGCCAAATGCAATAAAATTTACACTGATATCATCAGAGATAGACCATCGCCCTGTGAGTGGGTTATACACAAACCCGGCCATCTCTTTGACCTGGACAAAGGCATGGAAGCAAGCAAATGATCATTACATGCAGGAAAAAGAGAGTATACACGACAAATATCATTAAAAAGGACTTACAGAGATCGAAGCACGCTGAAGAATTACGACTAATTCTTCAGGAGTAAGAAAGCTCGACCACTCATGTGTGCCTCTTGGGAGCTGGTAAGTTCAAACGAGCTAACACATTAACCGGACAAAAAGCAATAACGAGAAGGGATTACAGATCAGTAAACGTACCCAATGTAAGACATGCTCTGCCATTATAATGGCAGAAGCATATGCTCTCGCTGATCGATTAATTGTTGAGATGATAGTCGCTCCCCTGGAACTGGTCAATTCCGACAAGGATTTGCAGAACTCAGAAGGATTTGCCACGTGCTCAATTACCTAGGTAAATTGCGAAACAACCAGGTATATACTTTGAAGTAGACAACAAAGGAAGGAGAAGCAAACTGAAATCAGAAAGAATAATAGAGCAAGCAGAGTAGCATCTGATGTGTCAAATGAAGGAAAGAAGAAAATATATGGCAAAACATTAACAATTTAGGGCCCTTTTGGCGTGGCATTTTGTTTTTTTATTTTATAAAAGAGCTACTTCAGAGACTAAGCCCCTGTTTGGTCCGGATTAAAATTTGATTTTAATTCAAGTCAAAGTCAAACAATCAATATTAATCACATATTTCATGAGTCCCACAACTTTTTAACCACACATTTCAAAAACTTCTATCAAAATCTACTAAAAATCTAATTTTAATACCTACCAAACACCCTCTAAGAACTACTTTTGGGCCTAAGTGTATAATTTTGTTAAAGTGCTTTATTTGATTGAAAGAGTTTTTATAAGAAGTTAACTCAAGGTAGTTTCCTCGGAAAAGTTTTCTACAACAATCAAAAGCAAAAGCTATGCCAATTAGGCCATTCAGCGTAATTTGGTAAAGCTTTTTGTAGATTATAAGCTCAAGTGCTACAGAATGTGGGGATGAAAAGTGGATGAAAATTATGGGTCCTATAGAATGCGTGGATAAAATTAATGTTTGACATGCTTATAAGTTTGAAAAAACCTTATCAAACATACTCTTACTCCATACCGTACGCTCACGTGGTCTTTAGTATAATATGCTATTGTGTTTCTTATGCAATCGCGTCATCATATGGAAGTTGCTCTAGCATCAACACATTGACGTACCTCTAATGCAATTACAGCGTCAAATTGTCTCTGTTCTTCCACCAGCTTTTCTGTTGACACAATTGCAATATGCATCAGCTTCTGAAGAACGATTTCAGAGGTTCAGCTAGTAAAAGCTTTAAGAAATGAAGAATTTGATATAACTATGACCACATAAACGTCAGCAATAGCAATCAGAACTTTCCAAGCAATAATACACGAAAAGCCAAAAGCTAAAACACACCCATACGCACCAAAAGAATGATAAGTAATTAATAAACTTTTCATGCCATAATAAAAGAGTCATGACAGTAATTAGACGACTTCGTTCTACCCCCTACTCAAAACATAAAAAGGGATATAAGAAACACTCGTGCACCAGGGAACATCAAAGAAAAAAATTCAAATAATGATACACAAATAAAAATAATTTAAGTATAAAGATCATCAAATAAATATGCTAATTTCCAGCAAATGGGCCACAGTCTAACATGAAGACACAAGTCACAGCACGAGCAATTACATATGAGATTGATTTGAATATGTGAAAGCAGTAAACAATTAATCAAATATTTTCAACCTTCATAGTCAATAAACAAGTAAGATGTGTACCAGCTGTTGTGCAACGATAGTTCATAAATGAAGTTATAGGATCCAAATCCTGGGAAAGATACAAAATCCCATCAGTTTTAATACTAAATCCCAAAATGCAATCCAAATAATAATACTCTTAAGAGTACATGAAAGTTTTAAGATAAACTCTTATGAAAAAGACATATGTTGCATCATCCGGCAACCCTGCTTCTGTGAGCTCACAGACATTTCAGTGAAATAGGATATTGACAATGGTAAGAATAATGAATAAAAAAAGTTAAAAAATGTTATTATGACTAAAAACAGAATCTAAGAGCCATTTCAGAATGATGGATAGGAAAAGCAAGCATATGTGGGACTTCTGAAACTCTCATTGTATTTGAGTTGGGTATTGCAGTGTAGTTGTACTTCTGAATTAGTAGTAATATGTGGACATGGGTTTGACTCCTTCCCGAATGCAATCATCCAACACCGCAGAATCTGGATAGGTCAGTCATTCAATTTGTCCAATATTGAATGATCGTGAAAGATTGCAGTGGAGGAAATCAGGGAAAGAGAAACTAAAAGAAAACGAAATGATAGTTGGATATCATACTTTCCCTGCACACTAGCAAACAAAGAGAAATAGTATGCACTTTTGTGCTTGCTTGTACATTCATTCGTCAGTAAAATGTACGAGATTCATATACTTCTGTTCTATAATAAAACATACAGCGTGAAGTTTTGCGATCTTGATATTCTTCTCCACAGCATCGATTCCCATTACACTAGCTCCCATACGAGCCAAAGGCTGAAACGTAAAAGAAAAATTAAATAAGAAAGCTATCCAATCCTCAATTTTAGTACGCAAGTGTATCTACCAGTCAACTTGATAAGATCAAGTTATGGTTCCAATTAACACAAGTGGCCTATAGATCTAGAGAGGCTCGAGAGTGACGTGATTTGAGTAGAACAAGCCAGAAAGAGGACTACACCAAAAAATAACGTGAAATGTTCTGGTTGCTAACATCATAGTTGCTGTAGATACTCCAGTAGATGAAGCAATGAATTAAAGACAGAGCGAAGAAAAGGGATTAATGTAGTCAACCTTAAAATTATTAAGAATAAGGGTTTGTTGATGTTAACATGAGTGGTCTTAAGAATTCTGATTTTCCCTTCCGAGAGAGAGAGATTATTACAATGAATAATATCAGTTTGATGGATCGTCAAAACTTAAAGATGCATACCTCAGATATAATTCCCCCTCCACAACCAACATCCAAAAACGTTAATCCTTCAAATGGCTGTGCCCAGTTTTGATTCTTTCTGAAACATGCACATAATTATCAGCTTCCAATAGATTACTGACTGAGAAAGAAAATATTTGTGCTTGTCATAGTTTCTTTTATTACTTTCAACAAAAACAGGCAATTTTGCCGTGCAAAGGGCACAAGTGTTCAAATTTGATTCCGGTTTGTTTTTCTTCAGGTTTAGGGCTTAAGAAATGGGCTTACTTAGGTCGAAGTGGGTGTATGTAAATAGATTCACCTACAAAAAAGTTTACATATATTTACAAGGATAAAAAAAGTACAAAGAAAAAAAGACAAAATGCTCGGTTATCAGTTTCAACACTACACTATCCAGAATCAACGACATCAGTTTTTGTCTATTACAAATCAGACAAACCCATGCAGTCTCGTTCCACTACCCTGATATATATATATAGTCAGTACAAAAAATAACGAAATATCAGTTGCTAACCATGTGCTTGTGCTCGCTTGTGAGGTATAGAAAAGATACAGAATTATGAGTGTTTTGAGATTTTGTTACAGTTTTTGTAGCTTGGCTTTGTGAAGATGTTATGTGTGTATGGGGGATGCCCTATGTGCTAGTGATCAGTGCTTTTCAACGGGGATATTTTTTTGAGGATCAAAAAGATCGGCCATCTAGCTCTAATGAACCAAAAATAAATTATTTCACCATTTAGATGAAGAAACAATGTACTTAAGCCCTTGTTTGTCTACCATTATTCCAAAAAATTGTTTGCTACAGTAAGATTTTCCACCAAGATTCTCCACCACACATTCACCCAATAAAATATTCTACACACAAACCAATAAAGTTACTTTACTTTTCAACTACACATTCTCCAAAAAATACTATTCGTTACTCTATTTTTCTCCCAATAATGGGAGACAAACACTCTAAACATTACAAACCTCTTAATTATGCTAATAAGAGAATAAGAAACGTACTACATTTTCACACCAATTCTCATTATTACAATAGCTCCAAAATAAAGAAAGATTACTCTAACTCAAACTACGAGGCAAAATAGATGATCGAAAATCCAAACTGTTTACTGTATCAATGTGGACATATATATGCATATATAGTACTTAAAAAGTGTCATCAAGATTATGGTAATTCTACCAACACAAAGAGTCCTACACAAAGAAAGTGAAGCTTCAATTTAGATAATGGCAACAGTGCTTGTTGAAAGTAGAACCCATCTCAAGCCATTTCTGTGAAGACCCTTGTTTTTAATAGGTACTTCAGTAATCATGGAACATAAATTCTTCAAATCGCGTGAAGGACTTGAAATGAGTGTGCATTGGGCTCGTAGGGCATTTCTATGTAGCAAAAAGCTCTTTTCAATCAATCTCATAGGGAACTGAAGCAAGAAGAACTATCGAGAATAGCGCCTTTCTTTTAGGCATAGAAGTCACACTGGAATGATACCTTCCGGGTTAAGCGATTGAAGTATTGAAGTCTCTTTCTTTTATGTATTGAAGTACGAGTTAAGCGCGATTGAAATACTCATTACTTCCTTCTCTCCTGTAGTAGCACTCACCTGTTAGAAGTTTCGATCTATGGTCTCTATAGTATATATTAGTACCACCTTGCCATATATTTCATCGATTTTTTTCAAAATAACCTCAAGCTACTTGTACAGTTTAAGACATGTAAAAAAATAAAAACTTTTTAACAAAGAGAATGGCATCAAAATTCAATCTTTTTTTCTAGAAAGCCTATAATGTAGTAAATATTAACTCGATGAAGTAGAATAATTTCGTAAAGCATGATTAAAATTACCCGAAATGCCGGCAAAGAGTGGACCTAATGAAAGCAAGTCTGGTAGGGTTCATCACATGCAATGGCTTAAGGGCCTTCTGCATCCCACCTAAATTTCATTCAAAAAGTAAAAATAATAAACCAACAAAGTTAGAAAATTTAAATAACATGCAGTGTCTTTGCTTAACAAAGGGAAAAAATACCAGGTCTCAGCAATGGCCGAGAATTTTTTGAGCTCAGTTTCATTCAGGGAACTTATTGAAGCTCTTTTAAAATTGGCAACGGCAGGTGAAGGAGAGGCAGCTGGGTCGATTGAATCTAAATATTGCCTTATTTGAGCGAGAGAGTGTACTTCAAAACTCAGGTTCTTGAACGGGTTTGATGGTCGGGTTATGGTTCGGAGTCGGGTTAACAGAAGCTTTGAAGCCATTTTTGAAGAAGAAAAGACGATGGTTTTAGCCCTGAACGTAATTCTCTTCCCTTCAAGTTAGCAGTGAAACTGGCCGAATGGCCCAATACCCAACTCTTTGGTCCGTCGGTTCGCCGGAGATGGAACGGTGGGTCCGGATTCGACGCGGGAGGAACAAGTTGGAGGTTTAGACTGTGAGGTCTTTGTAAAATGTTTGACCTAAATTAAAGTGGGTCATGAGTCAAGTCGGGCTTCATATTTGGGTCACAAGATTTCTAAACCTACAATTCACACTAGATTTCGCCACTCGTTAAGAGCTTGTTTGTCTCTCATTACGGGAGAAAGAATGATGTTTTGAATAGTATTTTTTGGAGAATGTGTGGTTAAAATTAAAAGAAACTTTATTGGTTTATGTGTAAAATATTTTATTATTTAAATATGTGGTTGAAAATGAGTACGAGAATTAAGAGTTTTCAATTAATGGAGAGTATGTAGCAAAGTTGTAATTATACTACACCATCTCCTTGTTTCTTGCCTACTTCCAATCCCACCTATCACATCTCGTTCACATGCCCCTTAATAGCTGCTGATTGTCCTAATTCTTGCTCAATATTTTATTTCACTCCATTAATCCAATCCCATAAGTAAATACTTAGATGATGTTTAATGTACATTTTTTGAAATTAAATTTTTAAAAAAGTAATAATTTGAAAAATATACGGAAAAAAATTATTTCATTATAAAAACGTGTAATTGAAAATGAATGTTAAGGAAAATTGAATTTTTAAAAGGGTAATTATATTGTTACAAATATTTTATTTGATACACTGCATTTTAATTACAATTAAATTCCTCAATCATTATTCATTATAATAATTATTTTTTTAACTTTTTTCTGTCGAACTCTTATTTTCAACCTTCAATTAATTGACACGTCTCGTTCTTAATGATGATTTGTATCACAATATTTTGTTTTCATGTTTCGAAACGAGAGAAAAATATTTTTTTCACTTTTTATTTATTTATTTTTTAGAAATACGATAGAAAAAATAAATTATTTTATGCCATTTCAATGAATTTTTGGATATAAAATTATTATCAAATACAAAATGTGCTAATTAATAAAAAGTTCGAGAATAAGAATGTTATGAAAAAATATTAGGGACATAAGTATTATAATGATCAAAGATTAAGAATCTTAAATATAATTAAAGTGTGGTGCAACGAATAAAAATTATGGCTTGAATAATTCAATTTTTAAAAATCATACAAATTACATTTCCAATATTGACCTTCCTGTTTTCTTTATAATCCCACTCTTTTTCATTCGTTCCTCACAAAAAAACCAGTCCCAACAAAACATGACGAACACTTCCTCGGATTTGACGATGTCTTCCATTTTCTTCTTCCTCTGCATCTCATTTCTCGCGATAACATATGCTTCCGACATGTCGATTATAACCTACGATGAAACAAACGGCCAATCGTTGCGCTCTCACGATGAGATGATGTCCATGTACGAATCATGGCTAGTGAAGCACGGAAAATCATACAACGGTTTGGGAGAAAGGGAGAAGAGGTTCGAGATCTTTAAGGATAATTTAAGGTACGTAGATGAGCAGAACAGCGTGGCAAATCGGACCTATAAACTGGGTCTGAACCGGTTCGCTGATCTGACCAATGAGGAGTACCGGTCCTCGTATTTGGGTACCAAAACCGACCCTACACGGCGGGTTTCGAGGATGAAGAGTGATCGGTATACTCCGAAAGACGGAGACAGCTTACCGGATTCCGTTGACTGGAGAGAGAAAGGCGCCGTTGCTCCGGTGAAAGATCAAGGCAGCTGTGGTAAGCCCTTTTCTTATACTTTTTTTTTATCATATGACGATATTGCCCCCTTTTTTTTTTTCTTATCTTATAGTGATAATGAAAAGAAAAGGGATCTCAGTTCTTTTGTGTCCGAAATGTAAACATGTATGGCTATTATTAGAAATCCAGTCAAATTTAATTGTAAAGTAACTTTTTCAATTTCTAAGTATATTTAGTAATTTGATTATTTTCAATTTTGACAAAATTATTCTTTTTTAAGAGTTACTTATTTACTTTTAAGTAAATTTTAAAGCTTAGTCAAACATGCACTCAATGTGAATTTTCATTTGGTTTGGATACCCCACCTACCCAACACACCTCGTGCATGAAGTCCCTTTATTGCCGACCTAGTAATGTCAATTGGGAGGCGTCTGATTTGGCTCCACTCCATTTAATTAAAGACCTTGGCATAGACCTTGATTTGTCATGATAAAAATAAAATTAGATTTTCAATAGATTTTTATAAAATCAGTGTAATGTTTGATTGAAAAGCTGATAAAAGTAGTGGGTCTCGTAAAATGTATGATTGAAAATGAATTTTAAGAAATGCTATTAAATGGGGGTTAAATGAGTTCCTGATCAAAGGGATTTATATATTAAAATACCAAAAGGAATCCTATTAATTTTTATCATATTATGATTTATATTTATAAACAATAATCAAAGGGTTAGTAGACTTATTTGATAAGTTAAGCATTTTGACTCCTAGATGCCATCTCATTTCAAAAATGATTATGTAGTATAGGTGGTTATTAGCATCAGTCTATGCGGCACTAGATCCCACCACTTTATTGTACAATAAAGTGTGATGTATCATTCATTGGACAATGAAGTGGTGGGGTCTAGTGCCACTTAAACTGGTGCTAAGCACTTCTAGTGATAGAAGATAGTATTGTTCTTCGAAAATTACAAATACATCTCCCTAGTTTTGTTTTGACATGTTCTTCTCTTTAGTATTATCATTGCATTGTGTTTGAAAAAAAAAAAAAAAAAGGTTTAATACTTAAGTTAGAACTGTCCTTACAAAAATAAGTTAAACACTTCATCTTCTCGGTGTTCCCATGCTAGCCTCCCTCCCGATATGGAATAAGAGAGAGTGTTTGTAATGGTTAGTTACCCAAGTTTCTCTAATCTTTAGAATTATCTCGTTTTAAATTTTCTAGTTCAATACTCATTGTATGGACAAGAAATATGATTTTGATGTGTATAAAATTCTTGGAAATGTAGGGAGTTGCTGGGCATTTTCGACTATTGCTGCTGTGGAAGGAATAAACAAGATCGAGACCGGTTCTCTGATCTCACTGTCGGAGCAAGAGCTGGTGGATTGTGATACGTCCTTCAATGAAGGATGTAATGGTGGTCTAATGGACTATGCATTTGAGTTTATTATTAAGAATGGTGGCATTGACACTGAAGAAGATTATCCCTACACAGGCAGGGATGGGAAATGCGACACATACCGGGTTTGGTCTTATATACTTTGCGAGAAGGAATAATTTATTTACTTAAAGAAAAGTAGGTAAAATTGATTTTATTTTGTTTATTTTGTATGCAGAAAAATGCCAAGGTTGTGTCCATCAATGGTTATGAAGATGTGACTCCATACAATGAGAAGGCATTGCAGAAAGCAGTTGCAAACCAACCAGTTAGCGTTGCAGTCGAAGCTGGTGGGATGGACTTCCAATTATATGAATCGGTAAAATTTTCTCCTTGTGAAAACAACCTATGAGCTATGAATGTTTCCCACTTTATCTTATTTTGTACATGTCCGGTTTTTAATGTTATCAATCATGTTAACATATAATACATTCTAGTTTAGTACAATGTTACTCTTAGTACATTATTGAGGTCAAAATCTGAATGTTAGCATTAGTTTATCTTAATGGCCGTGAATATTAACTTTTTTTGATGGAGATTATTGCTGATAGGGCTTTTCCACCCAAGTTCTAGTTTTACTAAGATAAAAATCTCTGTAATTTTTCTCCAACATGTGTATTCTTAATAAATCAACATGTCAAGTTTCTAAAATGTATTTCATTTCAAATCTCCACAGGGTATATTCTCGGGGAAGTGTGGCGTTGAACTCGACCATGGTGTGGCTGTTGTTGGATATGGAAGCGAAAACGGTGTTGATTATTGGATAGTGAGGAACTCATGGGGGCCGAGTTGGGGAGAGAAGGGATACCTTAGAATGCAGCGTAATGTGGTTGCAAAATCCGGTCTCTGTGGTATCGCAGTAGAGCCATCTTACCCAACAAAGAAGGGCCAAAATCCTCCCAAACCTGGTCCATCTCCTCCATCTCCTGTCACACCACCCGCAGCTTGTGACGAATACTCCGAGTGCCCTGCGAGCACTACCTGCTGCTGTGTCTATGAACTTTATGGTGGCGCCTGCTATGTTTGGGGATGCTGCCCTCTCGAGGGTGCCACCTGCTGTGAAGACCAATCCAGTTGCTGCCCCCATGATTATCCGGTGTGCAACATTAGGGCAGGCACCTGTTTAGCGGTAAATAAACATTGTTTATATATTTATTGAATACTTGGTATGCAGTACAGGACTGTACACTATAATGAACAGAAGTGCTTACATGTAACTTTCTAAATGTTCAGAGCAAGAACAACCCGCTTGGAGTGGAGGCAATGAAGCGTATTCTTGCCCAGCCAATCGGGACTTTTGGGAGTGAAGGCAAGAGGAGCAGCTCTTGAACGACTAGATGAAGATTTGAACTGGCCAACGAGGAAAGTAAAACTCAAATTTGTCAATGACTGGATCGTTTTAGTTGTTTGCATTGCAACCTCATTTAGCCATTGGGGATTGCGAGGCAAAGGATAATGAAATTGAAGTTTTATGATCTGCTTTGTCCATACTAATGCTCTGTATTTGTAATACTGCATTCCACACAAAACTGATTATTGTTCTGAGTTAAGTGATGATGCAAACAATTCTCCATTTTCATTAATGAACAAGAAGTTAAATCTGTTAATTAGCTGATTCATTGTTCTCCCTGCACTCAAAGAGTATTTTGTATTAGTATCTTCATTCTAGGGGCACAATGTTTTCACAAAAAGAATAAGCCCCCCGGAGTCGGCTGTCCCGGAAAGTTGAGAATCAAGATGTAGGTGGTTCCTCTTTTAATAGTGAGCTAAACTAGAGCTGATTAGTTTAGTTTTTCCTCGTACAAGGTATCACGTTCCCTACAGAGGATGTTGGTCAAGTTTTAGTTCAGTTTCTTCAGTAGGGAGTAAATTTTTTGGCTCTCGTGGAAGCAATGAAAACCCAAAATTCATTTCATATCACAAATCAATGACTGAAATAGTGAGAGAGAGAGAGAGAGAGAGAGAGATGGTAATTAGTGTTTAATTTTCAAACTCAGGTGAAAAAAAATGTTCATTTTTTTCTGTAACTCATAAAAGATTTGTGCAGCACTTATATTCTTCAATTATGGCTAGAGATATATTCAAGAGGAAATCATGCTGCATACCACAACTCAATAAAATATTCACATAATACAAAAAGTTCAATTGTATTTTAGAAAATACTGTAATATTAGAGTAATGTTGAAGTTTCATAAAGTTTTTCACTCGTATAATTAATCATTTTAGATGGCGTTTATTCCTCAATCAAACATGGTGCAATTAATCATTCCCTTCGTTAATGCTCAAAATCCCCAACCAGTGCACATACTTTAAGTTCCCATCATCCTGATCCAAGCCCTAAAAATCATCAATCCATATTTCAAATCTTCTCCATATCTTCAGTGATGGGAAGACATAAAATTTAACATTGCACGATTATTGTAACAATTGAATTTAATCGGCAATGCAGCCATACAATCAAGTAGATTTATTCAATTGTCTAGCTAACACATTCAAATATGCAAACAGTCACTAGATATCTGAATCTCGCTCAATGGGAGAGGTTGCTTGAACGTTCTCCTATTGTGTCCCTTTCCACTGCACCGTCCTCACCTTGTTGGGTGAAAGTCGTTCGTTTTCTTGTCTTATTAGGCCTACCAGATTCCATATCTACATCCACACAATAAGAAAATATCATAGATGTGTATGCTAAACACAAGGGATTATGAAACTCAAATACTAGCACTAGCAATTTTTTCTGGAGAAATTCATTATCCATTCGAATACCCAATACAAAACGATAAAAGGAGATGTTTACTACAGAAAAAACCATATAGCAGAGCATCATAATCAGTGAATCCATAATAAACAAAGCACACCCACGAAACAAGATGCATAGTCACTGAAAATTTATTTTAGTTGATTACACATTAATACATAATGAATTCTGAGGGGCTACTTTTAAAATTGACCCGGTCAAAGTGCCATATTTCCATTTTGACTTTTCGACTTATTCATATTTCCACAATGACCTATCTAATGACAAAAGACAAAAACGCCCTTAAGTGTATAAAACAATTACAAAATATTTTTTTTGTTTAAAAGACAATACTACACTTTAGTTAACAAATAAAAACCAAACACTCCCTACGTAAAATTTTAAAATCAACTAACTTTTGTTATCTGTTTATCTCAACACAGATAAAAACTCTCTCATNCCACAATGACCTATCTAATGACAAAAGACAAAAACGCCCTTAAGTGTATAAAACAATTACAAAATATTGTTTTGTTTAAAAGACAATACTACACTTCAGTTAACAAATAAAAACCAAACACTCCCTACGTAAAATTTCAAAATCAACTAACTTTTGTTATCTGTTTATTTCAACACAGATAAAAACTCTCATATTTCATCTGTTTCAACCTTAAAATTTGAAAAATTTATCAAACGCTGAAGCCTGAATTTTTTTATATCAATCATTTCGAATCGGTAAGTATATACTTATGTTTTATTTCGTTTTCATTAAACCAGTATACGTTTTAATCGTTAAATTTATTTCGATATAGATAGTTAATGTAGATAAATTTTTTTAACAGATCTATAATTTTTCTAAACATGAGCGAGAAAAAAATCATCATCCTTCAGACGAAATTGATATGATGAGAAACAGTCGGACGACTGTTTAAACAACAGCCAGCAAACAGCTGACTGAAACAACCACCAACACGTGGCACCATGTAAATAATTATTAGGAGACAAATTAACTCATCAGGACCATATTAAGCAAAATAGACAAAGAAAAAGGGAAGTACGAGACATCACATCTTGTAATGAACGGGTCCACTTCTACCATTTTATAACCTTACTTATTTTTGTGGAATAATGTAGCACTGTCGAATAAAGAAAGTTAAGATTAGGGACCATCCAATTTGTCCAAAGAATAACCCAATGTGGTGTTCTTCAACTTAATCCCAACTCTATATTTGTCACACTATCTTTTTTTCATTTTCTTTCCAAGATTCGCACGTAATTATATTCTCAACTATAATCGTGAATTCTTAATAAGTACAATTCAAACATGACAGTGTAAATAGCATTTCATGACTTATATATTTAGAAGAGTGCGAGTAAAATTTATATCTATTTTCAATAAAGATTAAAGTTACATAAATAAGCTTTAAATGAAATAGTTAACATGTTATAAGAACATATATACAGAAGGCCTAGTAAATAAACTTTATCTAATTGCTTAAGAAACTCATTCACAAGAACAAATATTGCTTCCTTCTATACTTCAAGAAATAGTTGAAGAACTGCATGCAAAAAGGATCTTTAAATCATTTTCATCAGGTTTACTATTGCAGATCAAACACATCCTTATGGAAGTTTATTACAGTATTCAAGACTAGATAGATTGTTCCTGTTTGAATTGGATTTAGCTTCTAGAAAGAATGACCAGAGTTTATCCTTCTCTCTGATAGAGTTAT
>CAIGRT010120022.1:0-16880 GCA_903798405.1 Fraxinus platypoda | reverse complement strand
CCATCGAATTGCCACCTAAACCAAAATATGAGAATACTAAGTACATTTGGGTATAAAATAGTCATATAAGCGCATTAAATAAAGATGTAAAATGTGTATTTTACATTCCTATCAAGTAGTAAATCACATATGTGATCTTGTCTTAGCACTAACTAAAGATTGTCCCAACTACATAGTCACTAGCATTATACATGAGCTTAAACAATAATTCCGAGTCTGGAGCAACCAATATGGAGCTGAAATCAACTTTTCTTTTAGAGTGTTTAAAGCAACCAAACACTCTTCAGAAAAGTGAAAATGAGTATCATTTTCACACAAGTTACAGAGGAAAAATCCTTGATGAAGCAATAGTAGAATCTGACATGTCCCAAGAAGCTTCTGATTTCCTTTACTGAAGACCCCAGACGGGTAGTTCAAATCAAATTATTGGTAAATGTAGCTTCTCAATTACCTGTATCTTGGCCCAGTCAATCTCAATGCCTCTAGCTGATATTAAATGTCGTAATACAATCCCTTTCTAAACAATGAAGTGATATTTATCCCAATTATGCACAATGTTGGTGTCTTCATAACACTGTAACACTAATACCAAGTGATCCAGGCATTCTTTGAAAGAAGTCCCAAAGATTGAAAAATCATCCATGAACACCTCAATGATGTGCCCTACCATGTCAGAAAAGATGGACATCATACAACATTAAAAAGTAACTAGGGCGTTACACAAACTAAAGGGTATCCATCCGTATACGAAGGTTCCATAGGGGCACGTGAAGTTAGTCTTCTCCTAATTATTCGGTTTTATTGGAATCTGATTGTGCCTTGAATATTCATCCAGAAAATAGTAGTATGCATGCCCTACAAGCTTCTCCAACATCTGATCAATGAAAGGAAGAAAAAATGATCCTTCCTAATGGCATTGTTGAGTTTACGATAGTTAATGCAACTTTAACACGTGGTTGTGAGCATATGAATGAGCTTATTATTTTCATTTGGAACCATAGTGATTCTTCATTTCTTTGGCACCACCTGTATTGGACTAATCCAATGATTATCAAATGTGAGATATATGATTCATGTATCCAAAAGCTTCAAAATCTCATTTTTCACTACTTCCCGCATAGTCAGATTCACTTTGCACCGATGCTCCATCGAAGGTTTGTAATCCCTTTCCATTAAAGTCTTGTACATGCAAAGAGAAGGCTAAACCATTTTATGACAGAGATTGTCTATCCAATTGCTGTCCTATGATTCTGAAGTACCCTCAAAAACTGATATTCTTCTACCTCAATCAGAGAGTTCGAGATGATAATTGGAAGTGAATTCTTCTCTCCCAAATAAGCATACCATAGATGAGTAGTCAACTATTTGAGCTCAAGTATCGAAGCTTGCTGAACAGATGGTAAATGCTTTGTAAGCCATTTAACAAGCTCTAACCTTAGCAGATTGAAGAACGGTGACAGAGCTACCAAGTATGTAGCACATTCTTTTACTTTTTTTTTTTCATATGGCAATTTTCAAAAGTGTACGAAGCAAGCCTCAAGTGGATCTTGAGGATGATCAAATATGAATGTCTCTATCACTACTTCATCAATCATATCAATCTGAAAGTAGGAATCTGATTTATTCTAAGACTTGAATGCCGTGAAGACGTTGGTTGTCAATACTTCTTCACCTAACTTTAGAATTAACTGACCCTTCTGCACATCTATAAATGCGCCACCAGTAGACAAAAATAGATTACCCACTATGAGAAAGACATCCTTATTTTCTTCCATATCCAGGATAATGAAATCTGTTTGGATTATAAACTTGTCAACCTTCACCAAGATATCTTCAACAATGCCTCTAGGGTGATTGATCGACCTGTCAGCCAAATGCAATAAAATTGTAGTGACTTTTGCTTCCTACAAACCGAATTTCCAGAAAATAGATAAAGATATTCAATTAATACTTGCTCCCAAATCAGAAAATACCTTCTTTATATGTTTGTTACTGATATTGCAAGGACTAGTAAAACTTCCTGGATATTTTAAGATCTAAGAAAACTTGTGGAATATTGCACTGCACTCTAATATCCGCAAGATCGTTTCATTATCCTCCATTTTTCTCTTGTTCGATAGTATGCTTTTCATGAACTTAGTATAGCTGGGCATTTGAGCTAATGCTTTTGCAAACGATATGTTGATATGCAACTTTTTGGACAAATCCAAAAATTTTACGAACTATTTATTAAGCTTGTGTTCTACAGTTTCTGCAGGAATAAAATTGGAGATACATACTTTGACAGGAGTAATTGTCTTGACATGTAGACTGTCTAAAGACTCAACTTGATTTTCTTCTATACTTTTGTCATCTACGTACACCTCGCATGTGGTAGGTACATTCTTTATAGCGGTAGCGACAATTTTACGTGTATTTTACTACGTGTAGTAATGGCTTTAACACGTTCTTTTGATTTATTTTTTGTCTTACTCGACAAAGTTCCTTGAGTTCTACCTGATAAGGTGACTACTATATGTCCCACATGTTGTTCCAAATTCTTGATAGAGGCCTGTTGATTCTGAAACTGAGTCTCAGTTTTTATGATGTACTGAGTAAGCAAGTCTTCCAATGAGAGCTATCTATCTTGAGGTTGTTGTTGATGTTGTTGGAAACCTGGTGGTATAATTTCCTCTTTGTCCTTGTCTTTGATTATTAGTCCAACAGAAATTTGGATGTTACGATATTCTGGGTGTAATCCATAATAGAAAATATATACGTAAGCTTGCTTAGGAATATCAAGATTAGGACACTTCCTAAACAAATCATTGAATCACGTCCAAACCTCTGTATAACTCTCGAGATCATTTTATTTGAATGTTGGAACTTCATTCCAGACTTGATAGACTCGAGATAGTAAACAAACTTCATCGTGAACTTCTGTACAATGTCATTCGAACAAAAGATGCTCCCAACATGTAAAGAATGGATCCATTCTTTTGGACATCCTTCAAGGTATAAGAAAATAATCGCATTCAAAATGCATCTGTTGATATCCCCTCATGGCTGATAACTTCACACAACATCATAAAAGCATGTATGTGTTCATGTGAATTCTTTGTAGCTTTCCCGAAGCACTTGATGATTCTGGAGGAGGTTGATGACAAATGGTCGAAGGTAGCCTGTCAGAATGGAGGATAAACTATAGTAAGTTGCACTGTGCAAACACTGGATTAACATAATCTCCAACTAATATAGGGCCTTCATCAGCGACGACCCTCTGCTGAATTGGCTGTAGCCATTGAAGTGGATCTTTGGACCTAATTCAGGTTTTTGTTATGATTTTGATTCTCGACCATTTTTCTTGCTTTTCTTTTTACTATTCTATGCTGTTTGAAGGTTCTTTCGATCTCAGGATCTAATGGAGTGAGCTCGACCTCATCAGAATGTAGTATAAATTGGTGATTGCCTAAAAAGAACAAAATACAAGAGAATTAGATTGTGTAATTATAACCTAAAAAAAACAATCGAATCCAATATAAAATAATAAACTAAAATTAAACAGATTATTTCCTCAACAACGACTCAAAAAACTTATTCAAGAAAATCCCACAAACGTACGAGATCGTTGACAAACAATACATAGTGAGTTACGTATATCATCCCAAGAGGAATAACGTTCATCTATGGTGTACTAGTTGTAATCAAATTCAATCTATGTAACACAAAAAAAGATTGGTTGTTTGTAATTATCTTAAATTATACTATGAAATGTGTAAATGAATATCAAATAATGAAATGAATGTATTGGATTTCAGAATCCACCTATTGATCTCTATTTCCAATTCTCGACTTGTAAAATTTGATGTTCTTCAAGTGTTCGTGAAAATCGACAATCCATTCTTGTTTAACCTTCTTTCTCAAGATAAATTAAACTTATCCTAGGTACGACCCGATCTTATTCCTAGTTTGAATTCATATGCAAAGAGATGTATTCAATCACACGATTATCACTTTAGATTGCACACACAATAAATATTATTCCTAATACCTAAAGTCTTCTCTTATTCTTATTTTATTACCACTTGTTTCAATTAGAAACAATGCACTAACTTTTGAATGAAGCTAGTAGTTCTTCTCTATAAGTAGCAATGACAAAAAAGCTCGGGCGGCTCGGGCTCGGCCGAGCCGGGCCGGCCCGTAATTAATAAAAAAAAATTTAAAGGCTACCTAAGAAAGAAAAAAATAATAAATAAATAAAAAAGCGAGCCGGCTCGGCTCGGCCCGCTAAGGCTCGAGCCAAAGCTCGGGCCGAGCCTTATTTATTTTGGCCGGGCTCGGCTCGGGCCTGAAAAAAGCTCGGCCAAAAAAGTTCGAGCCGAGCCCAAGCTTTTTTTTTTCAGCTCGGCTTGTTGACATAGCTATCTATAAGCCAAGTTATGCGAAAGGAAGCTAAAGTGGAAAACTAATAGCAGATTCAAAATTGTAACCTCAAATTATCTAAATGGTGATCAAAATTCAAACAATGAAATAGGCATGCATATTTAATCAACAACACAAGATTTAAGTTAAATACTTAAGTCTTAAATTAAAAATATCAATCCAAAGGTGTTATCATTAATCCTATACAAAAGAAGTGTTTAGCCTAGCATTATTGAATATAAATGACCCAAAAGATATGAAAACAATATCACCTGAAGTAAAGAATTAGATGAAGATCTTGAAAATTAATAACTTTAAACTACAATCCAAGCATTGGAATTTCAAATCTTGTTATAGAATCTCTTGTTTTCCTCTTTCTAGATTCTCTTCAAATATAAAATCAAGATTGATTCTGTTCTAGACCTTGCCTAGGTTATAAAAAAAAAATGCAAAATATCTCCTTCCAAAATTTGTCGCAAAAATAAAAAGAAACAAAAATTTTCCCTTCGGAGTACAACCATGCGTGCGCTTAGTACACCTTGAGGCACATGCATGGAAGGCATCTTGAGGCTTCAATTGCCTTAGCTAAGTGGCCAGGTACCTGCCTGGACATGTAGAGCCATGGGAGTGCATGACTTGTGTCTTGAATTGGTCCTTAAGCTTTCCTCCATATATATTTTTAGTCTTGCATTTCTTCTTTGCTAGTTTTCTTCCTTTCTCATCCAATGGGATCCTAGCATCATCTGATCATTACTTTGAAGTTCGTGTCAACTTTTGAGTATTTGTATTTAGGTCCTTGAACTTTGTGTTTTTTCACTTTTCGCCTACTTTTCGTCCCTTTCACTCAATTCCGCCATTTTCATTGAGTTTTGACTGACAAACACATTTTACATCGAATTAAACCATATTTTATTAAAATAACCAATAATTATCCTAGTTTAGCGGCCTAGATAAGTGTACAAAATACACTTAATACACTTATCATTAAGGACAATACATTTGGCCTTTGAACTTCTGTAACCAACTAAAGATCATACTTAAATAATTGGTTAAAGTTGGTCCACCAACATTTCTATATAAAACTTCAACAATCCCTCACATAAATAAAAAATTATACAAATGATTATATAGACACTAAAGAGTGTACAAATTGAAACCTATTGTATTAGGATATGTTGCTTGTAGCTTTTAACATTCCTTAGTAGAATACTATCAGATTTAATTGGCTAATTAGTAAACTTCATGTCTTGAACTTTTCAACCATTTTTGTATACCAAAATAATAGCACCACATAATACACTTTCTATTCTCATTGTTTTTCATTTTGGCCCTAAATAACTCATAAGTTTCATAAGTGCTTTAAAGTATTTCAACCTTTATTCATCAATCTCATAAAAGAGGCCTACTTCAAAATAAAACAATAGTACGCACACGATAAAGTTCCTAAAATCTTTGATTCTCAAGGTTTTTTTCATTTTGGTCGCTAACAACTCTTGGGTTTCATAAGTGCTTTAGAGTGTTTCAACATTTAAAAATGATCATAGAAACAATCTCACTTTGCAATTATAAAGGAGATCTCATATTAAGAGTATCATGTTAGACCCCTTTCGATTTATCCTAAGTTAGAATTATTAAAAGAACCATAGTATACAATAGACACTCTGTAGATAACACTTTTGTATTGTAGTAATAGGTAGGAGTAAACTTAGGAATGCTCTTTAAATCTTAGTAATTTAGTTGTCCCATTAAAACAAGATCTTGAGATATCAAAAACAATGTTGGATTACCATTACAAAAATTCTTACATAGTAAACTTAAGCTTCTTCCTCTTATAAGCAGTATATTAGATTTCTTCGTAAACCTTTTATTAATATTTCCATGAGATCTGCTAGATTATCCTTGGATTTCACATACTTAATGTAGATTACACCCTTTAAGATTAAATTCTTCGTGGCATTATGTCTTCAACGTATGTATCGAGATTTACCATTATATATATTACTTTATGCCCTTCCGATAACCAGTTGAATTATGACAATGCATATATAATAAAAACATTGGGAGGCCAACATGGAATGCCCTCTTTGAAATCACAAAACCATTTTGTTTCTTCCCCAGTTTTATCTAAAGCAAAAAAAAAAAAAAAAAAATAGATTTGATCAAAGATTGTGCTATAAAAATTTGTTTTAAGAACTACAAAGACACGGTTGCATCATCGATGATAAAAATATAAGTACTTGTGAATTAAAAATTATTCGTGTCCGAGTGAACTCTTCTAATACAGTTGAATATCTTATGATCTACAAGTGTATAATATCCAATTTGCATCACCGTTTCTTTATAATACAATTGTATATATTGTATAATATAATCTACAATTTAAGGTAAACCTTAGATATTTAATAACCTTAATCAAAATATTCCAATTGTCATTGTTTGGATTACTTGTAAATCTATTAACTTGTTGACTGCGTATAAAATATAAAAAATGCAAGGAGATCATTTTTATATTAAACTACCTATTATCTGATCATATTCCAATTAAGATATGAGTTTGTTATTATTCTTGGTCAAATGTATGCTTACATCTGTTGAAATTTTAACAAGACTATCATCGTACGCATTGAATTTCTTCAGTACCCTCTCAACATAATGAGACTGTAATAAAACAAGAACTTCAGATGTCTTAATGATTTTAGTCCTTAATATGGTATATACTACACACATATACTTTATATCAAAATGTTTTGTCAATATTTCCTTAAGAGTCATGATAATCATGTACATCTATACATAATTAGCATGTCGATGACATTTAGACACACACATAGACACATTTGTCATCACGTAAACTTTAAAACCATTTGAAATCATCACGTTATCAAAATTATCATGTCATCGCTCTAGCACTTGCTTTACTATGTATAAGGATTTAATGAGATTATATACATTTTTCTCATGTCCATGAACAATAAAACCGTCAAATTGTTTCATGTAGATTCATTTTCTAACTCGCCATTTATGGAAATTGTCTTTACATTCATTTGACGGATCTCAAGATTATGCAATTGCAATTATTAATCTAACAGACATGATCTTCATTACTTGTGAGTATGTATGGATAAATTCAAAGTTATCTTTCTATTTAAATTCTTTAGCTGCCAATTTGACTTTATACTTACAACTTGATCCATCATGCTTCAATTACACGTTGAAAATTCACTTACAGCCTAACGACTTATTACCCAGTGAGAAATCTACCAACTCGTTGAAAAAAAATGGCTTTTGGGCTGGTTTTGGCATAATCTTGAGTGGACCCCTTCAATCATTTTGGTAGATCAAAGTTGATTCATGTTCTCTTTCATGACAACATCAAAATCATATATTTATTTGTCGAAAATGATGCTGAGGTGAATGAGAAATTGAAGCTTAAACTGATGAATTGGAAGAGGTTAATGTATTGAAGGGAAAACTTTTTTAAGCTTGTCCTATATAGGAAGTTTACAAAGGCAAAGACTACGTTATATATGATTCTACTTTGGAAGAGTGTGATCATATGTAGCATAGATGCTCTCTCCACGTGCACGCGTAGAGAGGTGCAAATGAAGGACCAAATCAGCACTTCGGACATTGAACTTGTGTGCAGGTATGACTTGTGCACATGAATGTCGAACTGATTTGACCAAAAATTGGCCTTAGGAGGGTCCACATGGATATGTTTGTGTTAATGGAGAGATTAACAGCCGGGTTAATGGTGGTTAATGGCTATAATTCTTGGCCTACTAATTCTCCATTACAGCCTATTTACGCAACTGATTTTCCTCTATTCTTTATAGACGAATTCCTTTCTACTTCTGCACATAGTTTTCATTTCCCAATTTTCTCTCTAAAAAATTTCCTATTTCTGCCCAAAGTCTTGATGGTCATGTTTACATAGTCAGTTCGTCGGAGTAGCATTTGAAGTTATTAGATTCTACTAGTTTTCTATTGTATCCTAGGAGATAAATGCTCGAAAGAAATCTCAAGCACCAATGATGAGGGGACGAATCCGTTTTAAGGACACTGTAAAATACACGGACCTCGATTTGAAAATTTCTTTTCCCCTTATCAATTAATATATTACGGTAGTTTTATTTCTAGTTTGCTCTTGTTCAGTATATGAAATATTATATTCAGCAAATTAATTTTTTAACAAACTTAAAACAGATTTTGAAAAGAACAAGAGGTGGTTAAATTTAGTTTTAGTTAAGAACTGATATGGATTTCAATTTTCAAAAATGGCAATCGAATCCATCAACACGGATATGGTTACTGAAAACCAGACTATGGCTCAAATGCCAAGTCCGACTGTGTCTCAAACAATTGGCCTTATAGTGATTGTTCCGATTAATTATGAGAAAAAACTAGAGGGATTCAATGGTTTAAATTTCAAAATGTGGCAACAGAAAATGTTATTTTATCTGACCACCTTAAATCTTTTGAGATTCTTGACTAAAACTTCTTTGAAACTTAATGAGGGTGAGGGAGATGTCCAGGCTATTAGTGCACTTGATGCTTGAAAACATTCTTATTCCTATGTCATGAATAGCTTGGCTGATTCACTATACATCGTGTGTAGTATGATTGAAAACATCTAAAGAGTTGTAGGAGTCTTTAGACTGAAAATATAAGATTAAGGATGCCGGTACTAAGAAATTCATTATTGACCAATTATTAGATTATAAAATGGAGGACTCCAAAACTGTAATTAGTCAAGTACATCAACTTCAAGTGATTTTACATTAAACTCACGTCATGGGGATGATTTTGAGTGAAACTTTCCAAGTGGCTGCAATTATAGGAAAGCTGCCTCCGACGTAGAAAGATTTCAAGAATTATCTTAAATACAAGAGAAAGAAAATAAACATCGAAGAACTAATTGTAAGACTTTGAATTGAAAAAGATAATAAAAGTTCCGAAAAGAAGGAATTCAATACTATTGTGTCTAAAGCTAATGTCGGCGAGTATGGTCAAATTTTTAAGACCTTCAAGAATAAATTTGAGCTTCTGATGGCTAAGGGGCTATGTTGGGACCCAAATGTAGAATTTCTAAAAAATAAGTTTCAAGGAAAATACTTCAACTGTAACAAAGTAGGCCATAATTTTTAGAGGTACTTGTGTGTGGCAAGACTTATGGTGTTTGCATGGGACAATGCTTGAATTGCTTGCTCGGGGTAAGGCTTTAGGTGCTTGTGCGGGGCAAGACTTATAAGTGATTGTTCGAGGTAAGGTTTATGGTGCTTTCGCGAGGACAATGCTTAGACGTGCTTGTGTGGGGCAAGGATTTGGTGCTTGCACGGGGTAAGGATTAGAGACTCTTGTGCATGACAATGCTTATGGTGCTTGCAACGGGCAAGGCTTCGAGGTGCTTGGGGCAACACTTATGGTACTTGCTCGTGGGGCAAGGCTTTGAGTACTTGCTTGTGGCAAGGCTTTGAGTGCTTACTTATGGACGAGGCTTTGAGTGTATTGGAATTGTTTGGCAATAGGCATTACAAAAGTTAAAGAGTGAATGGAGTATTTGGGGTGAAACCAATTGAGCACTAATTGTTTTGGTTCCATCTTGAATGATTCTGTAAATCTCGTTTGAGGTCATGGTGTCAAACCCCAAACCCAAAGTCATGAGACGTCGCCATGGTTGACCCAAGGACTTTGCGCTACCGATATCAGGAATGGGACAATGAACTCGAGCATCGTCTATAGAATTTATTGGCATAGCAGCTTAGTCAACAAAATAACTTGTTGACGAAGATCTTTGAACGCCGTCGAAGTAACATCTATTGTTTGGGGGGTTGGTACTTCAGGTCTTGCTCCTGAAAGAACTTGTAGTTCCCTGGTAGGGCTTGAGCCGGAGCGAATGAGCTTGCTGAAAGAGGTTCTGAGCATGTGTCGATCATGGATTTTGGTAGCGTTTCACACAGACGACGCCAATAATGCTACCAAAAATCTACACATATAAATACCTAAGCTTGACAGCAAAGAATGAGTACAAACAAGATCTCCTAGACTTGGAACAAATATGTTAATGATCTACACCTGAGGATACACGAGCTTGATGATCGAGAATGAGTACTAACAGAATCTCTAGGACTTGAAACAAAGGCAATGAGGTATGACCTTGTCGTCTCTTAGATGCTTAAGTTAGCGAGAGGGGAAAACATAAGCATAAGGCTGTAAATTGAATGTAAATGCGCACCTGAATAATGATCCAAGACCTTGTATTTATAGAGGTAGGTAGTACACTCCTAGTACGATTAAGTAGTGTACTCCTAGCAAGATAAATCAATTGAGCATCCTTATCTGATTAAAGAGTTGTGAAGTGCTTGTGTGTCTTTTCACGCCTGGGAGTTATAGTTTATTGAAATTTTGAACTAGTGTTTAGATAAGCACAAAACTCTAGTGGTAGAGTCCTATTAGATTAATGACATTAGTGGTTTCGTTAATGAACTGAATCACCACCTCGGGGTTATCTACTCTACCCTGAGGAGCCTCAACCCCGACGACCGATGACATGTATGTAAGAATACCTCGTCGGGGGTGAACTCGGGGATAGCAATATTGTGAATATCTCTAGGAGAGTGCTCAAGGTTATCATGACCTCGAACATGAGGTCGTGGGTGGTCGGTTCGTACAAAAAATGTACACATCATAGGCCCCCGTGCACCAGTGTTACGAGCTTGTACGCAATGTGCAAGTTTCATGAAAGAAATGCACAAGTACATTGAGTTCAAAAAAATAGACATGCTCATATCAATTTGATAAGCCCTAGAGCACATAGATCTAGGATAGCAAGTCTCGAACATTTTAAAAATTTGAAGGAAAGAGCTCGACTTGGAACTATGTTAAAAATTTTGAAAGGAAGGGCAAGACCTCGACCTTTTTAAAATTTTGAAAGAAAATGGGTTGCACCCCGACCTTGTTTAAAATTTTGAAAAAAAAGGGTTGGACCCCTATCTTGTTAAGAGATTTGAAAGGAAGAAGCTCGACCCCGACCTTGTTAAAAACTTTGAATGGAAGGGATTCGACCTCGAATTTTTTAAAAATTTGAAAGGAAGGGACTTGACCCCAACCTTGTTAAAATAAGGGGATTATACCCCTACCTTGTTTAAAATTTGAAAGAAAGAGGTTGGATCCCGACCCTAGTTAAAATTTTGAAAGGAATGGCTCGATCCCGACCTTTTTATAATTTTTGGAAGGAATGGGCTCGACCCCGACCCTGTTGAAAATTTTCAAAGGAAGGACATGATCCCAACCATGTTGAAAATTTTGAAATGAAGGGGATTGCACCCGACCTTGTTTAAAATTTTGAAATGAAGGGGTCGGAAACCTACCCTATTTAAAATTTGGAAGGAATGGGATAGATCTCGACCTTGTTTAAAATTTTGATGTACAATGCTTTTTAGCCTTTGGGGTTATAAGATCGATCCTTTTACTTAATGATTTTTTTGTGACTAATTTTACTTCAATGTATGAAGTATTTGTAAGGGTGCTTGCACAGGATAATGCTTGAGGTGCTTGCGCAGGGCAAGACTTAGAAATGCTTGTGCAAGGCAAAGGTTATGGTGCTTGCGCGGGACAAGGCTGAGGTGCTTGATCAAGGTAAGGCTTGAGGTGCTTGGGCAGAACAAGGCCAAACGGTGCTTGCTCATAGCAAGGCTTTATGTGCTTGTTTGAGGTGCTTGCGCGAAACAAGGCCTAATAATGCTTGCTCATAGCAAGGCTTTATGTGCTTGCTTGGGGTAAGGCTTATGGTGCTTACGCGGGAGAAGGCTTATGGAGCTTGTACGAGGAAGGGCAGCAATGCTTAGAGGTGTTTGCTTGGGGCAAGGCTTACAGTGCTTGCGCTGGGCAAGACTTGAGACGCTTGCTCGGGGCAAGGCTTATAGGTAATTGCTCGAGGCAAGGCTTATGGGGCTTGTAAGAGGCTAGGCTTAGATGTGCTTGTGCGGGGCAAGGCTTAGATGTGCTTTAGCTAGACAAGGCTTAGGTGCTTGCGTGGGATAAGGCTTATGGTGCTTGCTCATGGGCAAGGCTTTGAGTGTTTGCTTGTGGTAAGGCTTTGAGTGCTTGCTCGTAGGAGAGGCTTTAAGTGCATTTGAATTTGTCTAGCAGTAGGTATGACAAAATTTTGAGAGTGAATGGAGTGTTTGGAGGTGAAATCCTATCGAGCACTAATTGTTCTGGTTCTATCTTAAATGATTCTGTAAATCTCGTTTGAGGTCATGGCGTCAAACCTCGAACTCGAAGTGGTCATGGTTGACCTAGGGACTTCGCACTATCGATATCAGGAACGGGACAATGAGCTCGAGCATCGGCCATAGAATTTATTGGCTTAGTAATTGAGTCAACAAAATAACTTTTTGATAAAGATTTTCGAGCGTTGTCAAAGTAACATATATTGGTTGGGGTGTTGGTACTTCACGTTTTGCTCTTGGAGGAACTTGAGGATCCCTAGTGGGGGGTCGAACCAGAGCGGATGAGCTTGTTGGAGAAGGTCGTGTTGACCATTTCTTTTGGTAGCATTTCCCAAAGACAGCGCCAATGATGCTACCGAAAATTTGTACCTATGAATTCCTGAGCTTGACAATAAGGAATGAGCACGAACAAGATCTCCAAGACCTGGAACAAATGTGCCAATGATCTATACCCAAGGATACCTGAGCTTAACGACCGAGAATGAACACAAACAGAATCTCTAGAACTTGAAACAAAGGCAAGGAGGTATGACCTCGTCGCCCCTCCGATGCTTAAGTTAGCGAAAGGGGAAAATATAAGCATAATACTATAAATTGAATGTAAAAGCGTACCTGAATAATGATCCAATACCTTGTACTCATAGAGGTAGATAGTACACTCTTAGTATGATTAAATAGTGTACTCCTGGTAGGATAAATCAATTGAGCATCCTTATCTGATTAAAGAGTAATGAAGTGTTTGGGGTCTTTCTATGCCTAAGAGTTGTAGTTTGATTGAAGTTGTGAGATAGTATTTGGATAAGCATAAAACTCTAGTGGTAGAGTCCTATTTGATTAATGACATTAATGGTTTCATTAATGAACCAAATCACCTTCTCGGGGTTATGCACACTACCCTGAGGAGCCTCAACCCCAACGACCAAGATACGTACGTGAGAATACCTCAAACTCACTCATCGGAGGTGATCCAGGGGATAAAAAAAATTGGGAATATAACTGGGAGTGTACTCGAGGTTATCACAACATCCAATCCATTCATAAGAATAGTTAGCAAAAATAATAAAGGCATGTAAAGCCTAAAGATTACGAGAAGTGGTTCATTATTAGAGTCAACTATCACATACATAAAAGATTGATGAGCGTGAAGCTCGACTATAATATACACCTAATCAGCGCTAACCTTTACTCTTTTATGGCCCTTTAGGCCTTAGCAGTAACTTCTTCAGCTCGGGCATTTTTAGCCTTTGTATTTCTTTGGTCTTTCTTAACTCGGGTCATTTTTCTTCTTAGCATGGACCTAGTAGCCTCTAGTTCAGGTCGGATCTTAGTAAGCTCCCTCTCTATTTGAGTTTTGGCCCGTAGCTCAACATCTAGACTAGCCTCAACTTCCTTGGTTTTCTTCATCTACCTTCTCAACATGAGGAACTTTATCAACCTCAACTACTTGGTATTATCAAAGCATCATTCTAGAATTTTGTAATAGTTTCAACCTCGACTTTTACTTGGTCTAAGAATAGTGAGCACAAATAATGAAGGCAAGCAAAACATAAAGATGCAGAGTGCTATTTACATTATTAGAGATAACCATCACGTACAAAATGGACCAACGAGCATAAAGCTCTACTATAATATATGCCCAATCAGTGCTCAATTGGATGAGGTTACTTGCTCTGCTACGATCCAACATACTGTCAAAAGGTTGGCTATGTTTTACATTAGGTAGGAGAGAACAGCTGTCACGTCCTAGGAGGGAAAGAGAGTTTGGTCCATAAAAATTTCTAGATGCTTCTCATTTAGATCTGATGAACAGTGTGATATGTGACACTTTTGTTGTCAACCAAAATGTTTTTGTTTCATATATATTTTGTAACTTATATTAGCTTAAGTTATGTATTATAATTCAAGCAAGTTAGGTGCTGCAACTGTCCATTGTGCAGCTAAGTATGGAAGAGTGGTGTTAGGTAGAATAGTTGTTGGAAATCATTTTGAATTGTACCAAAATGTATGNATCACAAGTTGTTGTAATAGACAAGCAAAGTGTAGTGGTAGTAGGTAGAATAGTTGGTAGAAAATCATTTTGAATTGTACCAAATTTATGGCTATATGTATCAGCCGTGTTCCACCATTTTTTAGTGAATGTCTTCAAACACTTTCCCTTCTTTTTGTCTTGTATATTCTATCAGTACTGTCAGAGCTTTTCAGATCTTAGAAAGGCTGAAAAAGAACTGAAATTTTTTTGAAGAAATCGTCTTGAGAGAAAACCAGTAAGGAACCTTTATACTAGCCAAACGTGTGAGTAAGGGTGATGGCTTCAAGTGGTTTTTCCGTCCCTTTACCTTCAGCATTCACAGAGAAAATTATGACGTCTGGTCTGCAAAGATGAAAGCATACATGAAAGCTTATGACCTTTGGGAAATTATAGAAACCGGTGTTGAACCACCACGATTGAGGGCTAATCCCACCATAGCTCAACTAAAGCAACATAGTGAGGAGATAACCTTTCTCGCATACAATCAGATGTCTCAGATGCTATATTCACAAGGATAATTACTCGTGAAACTGCAAAAGAAGCATGCGATAGGTTGAAGGAGGAGTTCAGAGGCAATGAAAGGACCAGACAAATGCAGGTTCTAAACTTCAGGAGGGAGTTTGAAACATTGAAAATGAAGGATTCAGAGACGGTTAAGGAGTTTACTGACAGGTTAATGAAAGTGGTAAACCAGATCAGATTACTTAGAGATGATTTGCCAGACAAGAGAGTAGTGTAGAAGGTGCTAATCAGTTTGCCAGAGAAGTTTGAATCCAAGATTTCTTCACTTGAAGATTCAAGGGACTTGGCTAGCATCTCTCTAGCTGAATTAGTAAATACCCTTCAAGCCACTAAATAAAAGAGATTGTTCAGGCAAGAAGAGTAGACTGATGGTGTTCTATTTGCAAAAGGAAAGTAGATAACTCAAACAAGTTTTAGTGGAAAGAAGCCACAAAACGAGAAGGAAACTGAAGTTAAAAGTTCAGGAAAGGATGCTAAATATCATCCATGTCCACATTGCAAAAGAAAAGGTCATTCACCAAAGTGGTGTTGGTTCATGCCTGGAGTCCAATGCAGGTTTTGCAAGCAGTTTGTACATGTGGAGAAGGTGTGCAAAAATTAAAAGGAGAAGAAGGAGCTTCAGCAGGCAAAATTAGCAGAAGATCGGGTTGAAGAACATATGTTTTCAGCCTTAAATTATACAACCTGCAACAGGGTTCAGACTTGGCTACTTGATAGTGTTTGTTCCCACCATATGACTTCAAATTCAGATATTTTTGTGGAGATGAATGATGGCTACAGATCAAAAGTGAAAGTAGGAAATGGGGAGTATGTAGAGGTGAAAAGCATTGGCAAGGTTTCAGTTCAGACACCAACAGGTACTAAGCTCATTTATGATGTTTTGTATGTCCCAAATATTGACCAAAATCTGATAAATGTTGGCCAATTAATTGAGAAGAACTACACCTTAATATTTAAGGATAGTAGTTGTACAATATTGGATCAAAACAACCTGGAACTAATGACAGTAGAGATGAGCATAGAAGTTTTCCATTGGAATGGAAAAATATGAATTCACATGCCTTCATCGGCACTGTGGTTGAATCTGAACTATAGCATAAACGTTTTGGGCATGCAAATTATACTTCACTCAAACGTTTAAATGAACTAGAGTTGGTTGAGAATATGCCAAGAGTATGTGATGCTGCCTGTATTTGTGACATCTGCCAGAAGGGGAAACAACCCAGACTTCATTTTCCAAAAATCTAGTTAAGGAGAGCTTAAAACAGACTTCAGTTGGTTCATTATGATGTCTGTGGACCTATGAGGACTTCAACTCTGAATGGTAGCAAATATTTTGTCCTCTTTATTGATGATCTAACAAGGATGTGTTGGGTTTACTTCCTTAAAATGAAGTCTGAAGTTTCTATAGTATTTCAGAGGTTCAGGAACTAGGTTGAGAATGAAAGTGACTACAAAATCAAGGCCATTAGGACTGATAATGAGACTGAATATACCAGCAATCAGTTTGACAGATTTTGTGAGGAAGTAAGGATTAAACATCAACTAACAATTCCTTACTCACCTCAGCAAAATTGGGTTTGTGAAAGAAAGAATAGGACATCAATGGAAATGGCAAGGTGTTTAATGCTGGAAAAGAATGTGCCAAAGGTTTTTTTGGCTGAGGCAGTGAACACTTCAATTTACCTACTCAA
>CAIGRT010120004.1:0-10155 GCA_903798405.1 Fraxinus platypoda | reverse complement strand
TAACGAGTTATTTGTGTATCATGAATACAAATAAAATAAATATGTAATTGTTGTAGAGTCTTAAACTAAATTTGAATAATTGAACATTGAAGTTGGGTTGAGAATTAAGTTAGTTGGGCTAAAATTAATTTTTATTCTTTTTCATTTTCACCATGAATTTGGATTAAGTTTTCCATTTTGACAATCCAATTTGCTTCTGGGCTGTTCCGCCTCCGCATAGAGATTGCCGGTCAACTTTTATCAAAGTTCTCATAATTTCAACAAATTATTTTCATTCTCCTAGTGTCTAAAACAACACTACAATCTAAGGTGCTTGACTTTGAGCATGGGCTAAATTAGAGATGGAATAAAAAATAGAATCGGGTCTGGGCTACATTTTCAGAAAAAAATAGTAGGGCTAGTTTTATTTTGAGTCTAGAGCCTAACTAAAACGGATCGATTCTAATACTCATTTACAAGATTTAAACTCAAGAACAGTACTATGGGACTAGCATGCTGAACTGATAAGAACAAGGGGAAAAATGTGAAAAAATTTGTCAATTATCTTCATGCCTAGTCAATGTAACTTCCCAACCGAAGCAGGGCCCACTGGCCCCACAACCAAAAAACAGTAAATAATTAGAGTAATGCTACACTTAAAATTGCGGGCCCCACCCCCTGTGTGAGAGGATGTGAATGTGAATGTGAACCAAATGTATAAGTATAGCATTAGTCTTGAAATAATTATCCTTGAAACATGTTTGAGAGTTGTTTATAATTTGTTTAAATTATGAATAGATAAAAATGAGTAGTTGTTCAATCGATTATAAACAAATTATAAACTAAATGATAGATATTTGCAATGGGTGCAAATTGTTATGATCCTTTGCTGCGTGAAAATGTTGTGTTGCACATACTTGTGCTGTCTAATAAGTCTTTTTTCTTTTTTTTTTTTTCAACTCAAATTGATAGGAGTTTTATTCAAGTCGGATAGACATGCCAATGGATTATGTGAACAAATGGCAGAAGTTTTATTTCATCAGTTTGGATTGATATACTAATTCCACACATATTTTTCTCTTATTGTTTGATAGCTTCCTTATTTTAAATAAGTTAACTGCTCTAAAGTTCATTATCAGCTTCCTTATTTTGACTGCATCAACCATTCTTCTTACTTCAGAATACATATCTGATAGAGTGACATAGTGTCCAGCATTTTCAGGATCCAACTTGACTAAATGCTTTGAAGCTAAAATTACAACATTAATTTTCTGATACTTTACAGAGGCAGAAAGTACAGAGCCCCAAATGTGCTCATCAGCCATAGCAGGCATTTTCATAATGAACTCAACAGCATCTGCGAACCGACCTGCACACGCTAGTAAATCAACTACACAAGCATAAAGTTCCATACCAGGGTTGAATTTAAAATCTCAGTCACATTGCTGAAAATTTCCAGACCCTCTTCTACAAGACCTGAATGACTACATGCTGAAAAAACAGATGTGAATGTGACCAAACTGGGGCGAATTCTGGAATTTCTCATCTCTTGCAGGAATTGCAGAGCTTCTCTTCCAAGGCGTGTTTACCGAACCCTTCAATATTGTGTTCTATGACACAACATCTTTATTATCCAATTGAGAAAATACAGAGCATGCTATTCTAATGCATCCACACTGGGCAATACATGTGAACCAAAGCATTCTAAACTGGGATGGAAGCAGCAAAACTGCCTTTCTTGATGTAGGCGTTGAATTTGCTTCCCGGATTTCAACTCACGTGCAGGCAAAATGGTGGAAAATGTGGTTCAATCCCCCTCAACTCCCAGGCTTCAATTTTCTTGGTAACACTTCAAGCCAAATTTCCCACCACCCTATCACCATAACCAAGAATGATAGCATTCCAAGCAACAACACCACGTTTATCCATCAGCCTGAATACAAGCTCTGCATTGTGAATTATTCCACATTTAGCATATGTTGTCGACAGTGCAGGTCCAGGTGATTTGTAAAATGCATGCCTGTAATCCATTTTAGTGCCTTGCGCATGAATTTCCTGAACAGATCTTAGTGCCAACATATGCTGACAAGTAGCAAGGATGCTGGAAATACAGTCTAAAGCAGCATGAACTCCCGTTGGGATCATTTCCCCGAAAATACCCAATGCACTTTTGTGTTCTCCAGATCTTGAATAACCCAATATCAACGTTGTCCACGAGATTATACTAGGCTCCTCAATCTGTCGAAAATATTTTCCAAGCCTCGTCACATTGTCCTATGCGACAATAAGCATCCATCACAATGTTCCAAGTTACTGTATCAGGTTCAATACTATCCAATCTCATTAATTCTAACTTTTCCACAGGCATTCAAAGAATCCCATTATAAACATACCCCGTAATCATTGTATACAACGACAGCAAATCTCTTCCCGCCCTTGAATAAAAACCCAACTTGCACTCTCAATGCACCCACATCTGGAATACATATCAATCAAACAGTTGCAAACTTCTGTATTTGATTCAGCTCCACAATGAATAACATCTTTCTGCACTTGGACTCCCATCTCCAAACACTGTGCACGCCCTTAGAACCTTGGGAAACACATCTGTCAGTCAAAACATTCCTAGACTTCATCCCAAGGTAAGCACCAATGCATTCATCAAACATCCAATTATGCGAATAGGATGAAATTATTGAGGTCCACGCAAAAACATTTTGGTTGGGGCAATCAGTCGAACAATAAGCAGACAGTTTTTATCTAATTGCAATATGCGTAAAACAAAATTAATTTGGTTGCAACAAAGGGCATGTAGTCTAGCCATTGTACTATTATTTGTTGATTGGTTTGTTTTCCTGGGTTCAATGATCTGGAGTAGAATTTAATGGTTGAATTGGAACAAGTGGTTGAAAAAACATAAAACACTTGACATGCATAAACAATTCAATAACAGTACAAGTGTGAGAATCTATACCTATTAATTACTAGTATACAACAAGAAAATCTACAAGTCAAGATTCAATCCCACGTGATTGAAGAAAAGGGACATTCGAATAAATTGGAGTCAAATGGGTACCTTTCCTAATAATTAAGTGAAATTAAGTTGCTTCCAAGATAATTCTGTAGGCGGTGACAAATTCATATCCCATAATAATGTATGGTCTACGGGGAATGCCCCGTTCTCAGATTCTCTTTGACAATGCTTTGTAGTTCCATCTTAACATTGGGTTACTATCTCAGCACCATTCTCGGTTATTAAGAGGGTATGCTCGAATTGAGCAGACAGGCTCCCATCCTCTGTCACAACAGTCCAATTATCATCCCACATTATTGGGTTAATGCTGCCAATTGTCAGCATCGGTTCTGCACAGTGATGAATAATTCTCATCATCAGTGTAATGAACCTTGAAAAAAAGAACGAAGGCCAAGAAATAGAAATACTTTTCCTGCTAGAATCATGATAATAACAATCAAATATATAAAATCAACAAGGTTTAACAACGAACTCAATACTTTTTGGTTTTCCTTCATGAAATTAAGGAGTCCAAAGGAAATCATATGAGAGAATGAATCAGTGTGTTAAATTGTATCCGTGACACAGTAAGACTTGAATGGCATTTCCTACATTCTGCTATCTTTGATAGGAGAGCAGGAATGCATCATCAGCATATCATATGAACCCATTTGCAATCATTATTATGCATAAATTCTCAAATATTTGAAATCTCATAGACCAACATCTCTACATCAGCACAATGAGTTGTACTTCACTGAGGACAAAAGCATTAGACAAGATATATTACCAATTGTGAAAGTCTGGTTCAGCACCATGCGTCCATGACCATTATTCCCTATGAAAACCAACATCCAGAAAATATATAGGTGTTAAATATACAAAATCAGACAACCTCTTCAGAACATGATAAAAAGGGTGCAGGATGCTTGGGCAAAGGGACGTAAAATAAAAGTATTGACAAGGCCACAACAAAATTCTAATTTTTTTCTCCACTCCAGAGGAGCGATGCTTTCAATTTACAGTGTTTTTATTTTTCCTGCCAGTATCTAACTACTAAATCGTGTGTAGGACGATAGATATATCTAAATACCCAAAAATTTATTGCTGTTCGAGTAAGCTAAATATTTTATAGTGTGAGTGAAAATTCTCATTAAGAACTTCAAAAAAATTTACGAAACTGCCTATTAAAGAAGAAAATATGTACAAATGTCCACAGCCAGAAAGGCCATTATTCATCTGAAATAAAGCATCGCATTGACTCTAGGAAGAATATAGGTGGAACAAAAAGGACATACAAGTAAATATTACCGGATAATCCTATTCCTTTTGGAGGAAATCCTACATTTCATAATGTTGGTGACAAGTCCAAACCAACGTGAAGAAAGACCGGTAATAGAACTTGGAAATGAAAAGAGTATTAAAAATCCTAATGGTCTCAGCAAGTACAAGCACAAATTATTCTCCAACCCAATCTGGAGATGAGGCAAATATCAACCAACACAATGATATCTAAAAATCTAGAATTTAGATAGTTCCTTTTAGTCCAAAAGGGGGGTTCCATATGTCACCATTCATATTAAACCCCTGTTTGGCCCCCCATTAAAATTTTAATACATTTTTCTCCCTCTCCTTTTCAACTACACATTCTCCAATAAAATAATATTACACGTAAATCAAAAAATTCTTTTTTTTTAAATCACACATTCTCCCAAAAATTACTATTCCAAAATACATTATTTCCAAAAATCTCATTACAACGGGGACCAAACAAGGGCTAAATATATCAGTTCAAAATCAGAAATGATAAGCAGAAGGCTTGCTAAAAGTACTCTTGTGAGGCGATCCCCAACCCCAATTGCCAATCCAGTGCTAAATACTTGCCTTTATTTTACTTGGATCTTACACTCCCCATTGATAAATTCACAATGTTACTTATAAGAGGAATCTATAGCTCGGTCAATAGAACATATATGCACATTCAATCATTACTATTTAATATGAAGGCTAAGATTACAAACACACAGAAAATGTGAACGTTAAGTTGGAGAATTTACTGAAGTGCAGAATGACTGGATCGCTATGGAAAACCCGTCCAACTCCATGGCCAACAAACTGTTGGACAACCCCGTAATGGTGTTTATCTGCATGGTCACTTCAAAGAGAATGTCAATATTAAGTAATAATCCAGTAAAGAAAGCTTCACATTCTGCAAAGCGCTGAAAAGTGCAATGCCAGGATAATTGAAAATTACTACAATAGAAGAGATTTCCACTGTTCTATAGTTTAAATGGACATGTTATAATGACTGCTTTCAGTTAGCATGGAAATAATAGTACGAAAAATGTACATTACATCTGTGTATGCATGAACATATGCCTGCGCTTGTCTTTGTGCACGTGTATCAATACTAGAATGTAGATTACATAGCATACGTGAAAAATAAAAGAACAGTAATTTATACCTGAAGTATAGCCATGTACTAATTAATGTTTCCGATGAAGAAATAAAGACTATTGAAAACAACATATCATGTTTAAGGAAAATTTTAAACTAATAAAAGATTGCTTACTGTATTGTCTTGCCTACTTTGTTAAATTCCACTCCTGGTGCACATATTGATATTGCATTGTAGAGGCATTCTTTGGTCACCTAAAGCAAGATACAAATTACTCTCAAGAGATGATAAAAGTACGTACAAGCCTAAGTTAAATCGCATAGAGAATGAACTTCTTAATCTTCAGTAGTGGCACAACAGTTTGACATATTGACACAACCAAATAGAAGAACTGATGTGCTCCACAAGCAACATACAACAGAGTAAAGCAAGTGGATAAAACGTTCTGGTGAAAATGGAAGGAGTTTATCTAAGTCCATGAAATGGTGTAGTAGTTCCATGAACAGAAAATTCATTTTGTATTTCTAGGGAAATGTATAATCAAATATATCATTTTAACCAAATGGAAACATATAAGGAGTAAACAGAACTGCAGCTGCCACAAAAGCATACCTTTACCAAGTTTCTGGCTTCCTCGTCAACATCTCCAACAAAATATGTTGCTGAAGTATCACCATGATAACCCTGCATAGGACAGTAAGTTGAAGAATAAAATACAGTAAACAAACCTATAAACTTGCAGAAAATCATCTTACAGATATAGATCAGTTATAAGTTGCCCCAACAATCAATGCAGAGAAATACTAGAGCATCACAAATTACATAACATAATGCAGCAACAGGCTATAATCGCCATAGAACACCATTCCAATAACACAACATTTTCCTTTCCAAGAGCTAGTAGGCAATTGTATAAGTGCATTGAAAAACACTACATGTAAGCTTTCAGCAAGTTCTAATTCCAGGTCCACGCTCTAAGCCTACATCTCATGGTAGACAACATAATCATTGATTGGATAAATTATTTGAAGTCATCATCATCCCACTGCTATTCAAATGGACCAGGAGTTTGTTTGTATATTCCAAGCAAAACCATTATCCATCTGGCAGCAAGAAACAAATTTCCTTAGTAACTTCTATTTTTAAGGAAAAACCTAAAATACAAAAGAACAATCATATCTTACACCAATGATTCCTTTGTATCCCTATTTTAGTTAAGTGAAGAATACAGCATCGGCTTTAAAGCATCGATTGATAAAACTGCTTACATTGAGATAAACTGTGACGTCAATATTGACAATATCACCATCCTGCCAAGACAACATATACCAGAGATCTTAAGAGTTGTAAATAAATGAAAATTTTAGAGATAAGTATCAATTAATAACTATGGTTCAGTACAACAAACCTCAAGCACAAGTGAATCTGGGATTCCATGGCAAATGCACTCGTTCACGGATGTGCATACGCTCTTTGGGAACCCGCCATAACCAAGTGGTGAGGGATATGCTCCATTGTCGATGATCATTTGATGAACTGCTTCATCAATTTCATCCGTTGTTATGCCTGGCTGCCAAGATAAGGAAAAAAGTAAGTTAATTTCGGCATACAAGTTTACTTAATGCAGGTGTGCCTAGGTAACATGAAAGGGTTCAAGACCAACCGTAACTTGTTACAGAGTCTGCAGTCAAATAATCTAATATATGTAGTAGAATAGCAACTTAAAATAGGTGAAGTGACAGGACGAAGCGTTTATTGACCACCAATGGCAGGACTATTTCTTCCAAGTTCCAAATCAATTTGAATGCCTTAACTGGGACTACAGCCACCTCATTGATGGTGAGAATTTGTGGTGGAGCTAAAAGCTGTGTCTGAAGTTGATATTACATAGATGAAGTGGTTGAAATATCAGAAATTCACCTTGATTAAGGTCCCAGCATACTGAAGAACCTGTGCAGCGAGCTTTCCTGAAGCTCTCATGCATTCTATCCCTTTCTTATCATGCACTTCAGGTCCACTTGCAATGCCGGGTGGTTTCTTAGAATTGACATAAGTAGGCCTTGGTATGTGAGTAGGGACAGGCCGACAAGGAGACACTTTCCCTGGTCTTAAACATTTACGCTTCCTATTTGGCAATTCTTCTATAGTTCTGCCAGTGTTAGTAGAAAATTAAAAATAGATAGTGCAATTAAGAAAGCCCAAAAACTGACACAGTTTAAGGTGCATGCACACACACATACACACAGATGCAAATTGAAGATTAAAGTCAACTGAAAAACTGCAACCAGTTGTAAAAATTGGTCGTAGAGATGTTTCCAATTAGTTGATATGATTTAGGTGCACTAATGAAAGGGGAAATGAACAAATCATTTAACACTCAGGTCATTTTTCACAATTTACAGCAATAAAGGACTCGCACAAACAGTTGACAGGTGAAATACATCAATAAGTTCATCATTACCTTTCTATTCTGCCTCAGAGCGGTCAAAATGCAGCGAACTGAAATATACATGGAATGCTAAATTCTCTTGTTGCCTGACGCTTAACATGCCAAACACTCTTATAGCTTAACGCTTAAACACACCAAATTCTCTTATTTCTTAATCTTAAAAATACAATCTAGCAGACATGGTTCAGAAATGTTGTGTGCAGCATTTTGAGCCTTGTCCTGTTGTTGTTGTCTTAGCTAAGATATTGCAATTTAGTAGATTAAATCTATGTTATAGGTGAACTTACAGGATCATGAGAAGAGTACAGATAACAGAATGCCAGATTTATGTAAAACAGTGCAAAAGATAATGATCTAAATGCAATGAGATAGAGTGAGTTGGAGTGATGAACTCTTCAAAGAACTATCACCAAAGAACATGCAGTTGGGTGGAATTGAAAGATACAAGCGATTGTAAGTAGCTCGAGAATCGTGATGTCACATGCTTGGGAAAGTGTGCAGATACCATACCTTCTGTTGAACAATAAATTTGTTAAACCAGAAAACTTCCTCGAATTTAGCATTGCCATATGGTTTCTACCTGTATAAAGTAGAAAAGTAAATAAAACCCAATTTATTAGTATGGATATATAGGAGCTCGATCTAAGAAGTTTATTCAGATAATTAAATTTGTACAACTTAGAATGCATTTACCAATCTCAAACCAAAAAGACTAATAAGGATCAAGATCCTTGCTAAAACTAGAAAAAATAGGAAGGGCAAGTAATAGGTAAAGATTAGAAATTCTTTAATTCACAAAGATGCAATTCGTTACCAGTAGCATTTGTATACAATAATAAAACTTTCAGAAAAAATGTATATGAATTAGAACAATGCAAAGACAATAGTATTTGCAGCAAAAACAACATATATATGTTTTTAGGGTTTAAAATTTGCAGCAATATGAACCCATATGCAAAATAGTGGGAGGTATCCCGTATTTTTGTCTTCAAACCCGTGCACTGTGGTTCCAAGGACCAAGCTTTTAACTTTTTACTTTCTTCAATCTAACAAACAACAAAATCAATGCTTGAATAGTTGAATTTGAGATGCAAATGATCTGAACAAAATTCGAATTGATTTTCCACGGACTATAATTCCAAAATTTCAACTCCAAAGACTCCAAGAGAAACGCATTAAAAACACAATATCCGTCATATACAAGAGCCTGAACTTTGAATTGAAAAGTCTCAAATAAAATTGCACAAACACATAAATTCAACAAATAGTTAGCAAACCTCGAGTGTATCGGAAGAGGCGAGGAAGGGCATGGACTGAAGTTGATTGAATGAAGCGGCAGTCACCCAAAAACGATGAGATAATGCGAGGTTGAATCGCAATGCCCGCCACCATTTTTTATGATTATTTTTTTCTTTTTTTGCGCTCTCGCCCTCTCTACTTCCGTATCCGTAGTCGACGGTGCTCGACTGTGTTATTCTCTGCAATCCATTTCAACCAATCTCTATTCTTATAGAAACATATTCGAATTATATACTGCGATTTTAAACAAGTTGAGAGGGGCTGTAACGAGACATAAATAAGCACAAAATGGAATAAGCCCAGTTCCAGCAGTATATAAGGAAATGAGCTAACAAATGAAAACCTATAAGGGAAAATTACCAACATTAAGTTTGTGTCAGGTTTTCACGTTTTTTTTTACATTTATCAAGTTTTTTATCTTAAAAAAAAACGTTTTTTTTTTCATTTTAATTAAATAATTAATTATTTAAAACCCTAATTTCTCATTTCATCCCACTCCCCCCTCCCAATCGTTTCTCTCTCTCTCCTCCTCCCCTTCTCCCCCTCCCCTTCTCCTCCCTGTCGGAGCGTCGAGAGCAGCGTCGAACGCTGCTGTCTATGAATCATAGTAGCGTCGCGACGCCGGCAGCAGTGTCGCGACGCTTCCAGCGTGGCGGATCTGAGCTGTTGGTGGCTGTTGTGGCTGGTGGTGGGTGGATTTTCTGTGGGTGTGGCTGGTGGTGGGTGGATTTGTTGTGGGTGTGGCTGTGAACGGAGCGTGTGGTTGCTGCAGCTGTGGGTGTAGCTGTGGGAAGCTGTGTGGTGGATCTGTGTGTGTGTGGCGGTCCGTGTGGTGGAACTGATGTGGCAATGGTTGTGTGGTGTTGTGGCAGGGTTGACGGCGGAGGTGGTGTTTTTCTTGGTGTGGTGGTGCGGCGGCGATGAGATGGTTGTTTTTTGTTATTATTATGGCGGTGTTGTGATGGGGTGACGATGGTGGTGCTGTTCAGGCAGTGACGGTGGTGGTTTGGGTGGTGG
>CAIGRT010119997.1:0-11595 GCA_903798405.1 Fraxinus platypoda | reverse complement strand
TTTAAAACTTAATACCTGATTTTTGAATGTGTGAAACTTAAAACCTGGTTTGTGAATTCTTCCCTTAAGAATTCTGGAACTTTAGTGACGGCGCTAAATATTGGGTTGATTGTTTGGACTGGACTATTACCATAATTCTGCTGATTATTGAATTTTTTTGGCGGCTTTATTATCATATTTTTACATCATGTCAACTAATAATTCCGATTTTCGAGGGGTACGATTCAGAGGTAAGAGCAATTCTTCTTGGGAATTTCAATTTCAACTTTTTGTTACGGTGAAGGACATGTGGTGTCACATTGTGAGTGTTTTCTCTTCCACGGATACTATGGAGTTGGCTCAACGGAAAGTCAAAGATGCTCGCGTCATGACTTGGATTTTAGGATCCATAGACCCTCTAATTATTCTAAATTTAAGGTCTTATAAGGCTGCAAAAATGATGTGGGAGTATTTAAGGAAGGTTTAACCAGGATAATATAGCACAGTGCTTTTAATTAGAATATAAAATTACTAGCTATTCGCAAGGGAATCTCTCTATCCAAGAGTATTTTTCCAACTTTCAGAACATTTGGGAAGAATTTTCTGACATGGTCTATGCGAAAGTACCTGTTGAATCGATCTCTGTTATTCAAGATGTTCATGAGCAAAGCAAAAGGAACCAATTTATGATGAAATTATGACTTGAATATTAGGCTACTCGTTCAAATTTAATGAATTGAGATCCTTCCCCATCTTTGGATGTCTGTTTTAGTGAATTACTTCGGGAATAGTAGCGACGTCTCACTCAGGCCACCTTCCAGCAAGATATTGTGCTTTCTAATCCAGTTGTATATGCAGCTCAAGGGAGGGGAAAAGGTAGAGATTTGCGCCAAGTTTCAATATTTCAGTTGCAAAGAATACGATCACATTGCTGCCAACTGAAAAGAAATCTTACAATTATTGTAAGAAATCAAGTCATATTATCAAAGACTGCCCTACTCAACCTCAGAATCTCCAGACCAACACATATAAAACCTCTGTCCATCCACTAGTTCCCGAGGTATCCCCTTCCATATGTCCTACTACTGGGCAATCGGTTCTTACTCCTGAAATGGTACAACAAATAATCGTATTTGCTTTCTCTGCTTTGGGATTTTAAGGTAATCATAATATCTCATCTCAACCTTGGCTAGTTAATTCTGATATCTCAAATCAAATGACTAGCTCCTCCGATTGTCTTTGTGATATATGTCTATAACAATGTTCAGTAATATTCAAATAGCTAATGAGAGTCATTTAGATATTGATGTTGTTGGCAACATCAGTTCTGTTTTTTGTGACGTTTTTATATCCTTTGTTTGTCTGCGAGTCTTATTTCAATGGGTCAATTAGTTGATAAAAATTGTGATGTTCATTTCTCTCATGATGATTGTCTTGTGTAGGATCGAGTGTCGAGGAAGATACAAGCAAAGTGGCCTAAAATTGGAAGACTGTTTCCTTTATATTTTCATATTCCTAATTGCTTATCTTTGGCTTGTATGACAGTTGAAAATAAAAGTGAAGTCTGGAACAAACGTTTGAGCCATCTGAACTTTATTGTTCTGTTTCATTTGTTAAATTCTAGTTTGTTGAGCAATAATATCAATTCTTCTCATAAGTTGTGCTTTGATTGTTCTCGTGCAAATTAAGAAAGAGTAAGATTCTTCCTTTTCCTTCTTGTGGTAATCGTGCTGAAAATAAATTGATGATTATAGTCGATATATACATACTTCTATTTTCTCTATTTCAAATATGAGGTATTTTCCGCTTTCAGGACTTTTATAACACTTCGAGAACCAATTTTCCGTCCATATTAAAATTTTATGGGTTATAGTATTTTGCACAAAGGCTATGTTTGCTATGATCCATGCTCTAATAGATTTCTCATTCCTCGTCATTTTAATTTCTTTGAGCGATACCTTTCTTTCCTACTCGTGTTGAGTTTGAAATTAGTATTCTTCCATATTTTGATAGCTTGACTTCTCATCTTGAGAGGTTCAAACCGAGATTTGTATCTGAGAGATGTCGACCACTTCAGCCTCTTCCTCTTGACCTTAAGTTGACATTTGAGTTTGATGTGTCCCCTGACCTAGGTCCTTGACGTCTATTCAAGTTTCTCGACCCCAATAGGTATGGTTTTACTCATTCATCACTTGCCACTACATTGACATCTATTCCTATACCTACTAGTTATTTCAAAGCCGTTGAGCATGAATGTTGGCGGAATGCCATGGATGAAGAACTCCATGCACTTCAAGAAATTCATACTTGGGACATAGTTCCTTGCCCATCTAATGTCAAGGCTATTGACTACAAGTGGGTCTATTCGATCAAATTTCACTTTGACGAGACCTTAGATCATTACAAGGCTCGCCTGGTGGCTCTTGAGAATGGATAGGAGTATGGGGTGGTGATGCAGGAGCATTTGACTCAGATGACGCTGAGCTGTCAGACAGTACGATGATTGCACTAAAATATCACAAGTTGGCAGATCAACACAAATATGGCAAGTGAACGTAGTCTTTTCCGAATTGGGCGACATTTGGACAAGTTTTGGTAATTTGGCCATAACGTTGGCTACGGTTATCGGAATCGCACTCATGACCCCAATTCGAAAAGCTCTTTTCAGCGCGCACATCGGACTATCTACCTAGCTATGCTCGGTGCGAATCGTTTTTAGGGCAAAATCCGTTGTTTTCCCTTTCAAATTCCAATTTTAAGTTATTTTTTTGCCTTTTTTATTAATATTTCGTTTGCCTTTTTAAGATAGATCATGAACTCGGATTGAGCTGAATTTTTGGGATTTTATTTCTTTTATTTCATACTAACTTTTGGTATGAATATTTAGATTTTGCTATTTTTGGTAAAATTCCAATAATTTTGATTTTTTTAGCTATATAACCTGACTTGTGGGTTATTTTCGGATTCATTAATTGAATAATAAAGATTTCTCTTTTCTCGGACGTTTTCTCTTGCTTTTCTCTTGTGCTCTTCTTTGTTCATTACCTGTTACTATCTGCCTGCAGAATAATCTTTATTCTGCCCGACGTCAGGTGGATTATGAGGAGACACTTGCTCCATTAGCCAAGATGACTACATTATGCACTGTTCTTTCTTTTGCTGCCTCTCAAGGATGGCCTATTCACCAGATGGATATCAAAAACGATTTTCTTCATGGTGATCTTAAGGAGGATATTTATGTCACATCGACTCCAGTAGCATCTATAAGGTACATTTCATATGAAGGATCTTGGTCCCCTTACATATTTTTTTGGGTATGGAAGTACATGATGATTCCACATGTATATTTTTGAACCACACAAATATATCCAAAGATTTAATCACTTTGCATGGTCTTCATGATTCTTCTTTTGTTGATACTTCTCTGGAAGTCAATGTAAGTATCATCGTGAAAATGGTGATCTCCTTCCTGATCTCACTATTTTTCGTCAATTGGTTTGCAGTCTCAATTATTTGACTATCACTCGACTTGATATATCATTTGCCATCTAGCAAGTTAGCCAATTCATACAAGCTCCGTGACATCTCCATCCTAATGTTGTCTGTCGCATCATTTGGAATCTTTAGGTATCACTAGCCGTGGATTATTTTCCCTTGTTGGCTCTCCTTTTTGTCTTGATGCATTTAGTGATATGGATTGGGCGGGGTGTCCAGATACTCGTCATTCTGTTACAGGTTGGTGTATGTTTCTTGGTGTTGATTTCTTGGCAGAGTAAAAAGCAAGCCCGTTTATCTAAATCATCGATTGAATTCGAATATCGCGCCATGTCTGCTGCCTGCTCTAAGATTGTCTAGCTTTGTATGCTGTCAGTTGAACTTGGCTTCTCTCAGTGTAGGGGTGCTCGAGAAAATTTTGTGCTAAATATATTTCTATAATATAAAATGGCAAAGTTGACATTTCAAGTCAAATTGACAGTAAGTTTAGATAGAAACTATTATAGAGGACAACGACTCTAATATGTTGAAGATAGAGGATACGAATGTCAAGAAATAAAGACTAGGATAAAAGTACACGTGAGGTAAATGTTGGGGGAGAGAAGCACGGTTCACCCATTTACACTATGATGCTCGGACGTAGGTGCCGGTGTTCGATATGGGTACATATCTAGGAGTTGGATCCTTCTTATTTTAAAATTTAAGATATAGGGATACGTTTAAAAATTATCCGAATTTTGGATACGGATATTGTGATACGTCTTACGAAATATTTTTTTTAAAATGATAGGACAATACCAAAATAACAAAGGAATGCTTTTACTAATATATATTTTTCAATTTGATAATTGTTACGGGTCCGTGTCAGACCCTCCACCTCGATGCCACGTGCCAGCAGAGGTGGCCCCACCGTGACACGCGTCAGCCGAGGTGATTACCCCATGGGACGATCTGAGTGCACACACTAAAGTGATTACGTGAAGGACGAACTGAATAGGCGTCAGCGGACGAACCGGACTCATCCGCTAACATATTGCGGATGCAAAGGTCCGTACTCCGCTTCTATAATGCTACAACACCTCACCTACCTCGCCTCGCCTCATCTCATCAAAGATCTTTCTAAAGTCAAATCACTGACTGATGGGACGCGTGGCAGGGCTCAAACGGTAAAATCAGCTGCTCTTGTCAGAGACATTCAATGCCAGCCAATCTATGGAGAGACGGATTGATACCTAGGATGGGACGAACTATGGAGATCTAGCAACACGTGTCTCCTCATCCAACGGCTCTCTCCTCCCCATCCTTGGCATAAATACTCTCTCCTTATGCCTGAAGAAAAGAGATTTTTTTTGGGAGACACGACTACTCCTAAACTTGAGTTTTACCTTCTCATCCATATTGTTGGCACCTTTACTATTACACATTTGATCACTTCCCGGCGAGTGTTCTACCGACGGCAAATCCCCTTTTGGTTGAACTTCTAACTGACTTGACCGTCGGAGTGCTTGCGGCCGCTCCCAACCCTTCCGGGAAAGGCTACGAGTGATTGACGAAGTGCTACGTGTGCAGGGAGGAACTGACTTGAAGACATCTTCTGTTGGCCACGTGTCAGAGCCATTTTTCGAGGTCAACAATAATAATGAATATATGTTAGTATAATTTTGTTGTATTAAATTTTTTACACTGAAAATTGAAATGCTACGTGGTTTTTCAATCAAAATGTCACATAAAGATTATTTGAATTAATATTTCATGTAGAAACTAATATATTTATTTTATGTAAAGACAAATCCCATTTTATATAAAATAAATTTCAATATATTAAAATATATGTATACATGCATCAACTTATTTACTATAAGTCTGTTTGAGCCCTACTTTTTGTCCAAAATGCATGATTGAGAATGTGTGGTTAAAAAATTAGGAAAAGTTTTGAATTTGCACATAATATTATTTTATTGAAAAATGTGTGGTTGAAAATAAGAGAAAAAAATATATTTCAAAAATAATGAGGACCAAACAATGACTAAAAAAAACTCTTTATATATATATATATATAAAGAGTTTGCAAGTAACCATGCTACTCTACTTAATGTGCTAATCTTTTGGGGATGGAATCTCATTTTGTAGCATAATTTTTTATCAACTTATTTAGATTGTTTGGTTCGACAAATTATTCAAGTAAAAAACCCATTTCTAGACTTGTTCAACTCACTTTCAATTAGTCGATTGAGTTAACTCACGTAAAGTTATTTTTAAAGAAATTCAAAATTATTTTTTATCAAATTTTAAGTAAGACGAAATTGATCAAACTCTAAGGAGAAGAACATAAATGCCTATTGAGAAAGTTCCTCCTCGAAAATCATCGAAATTCTATATCTATATAATGTCATTTTGAGTTGGAAAAGACTATCTAAAGTTCTATTTTCCTCCCGTCTTCTTGTTTTTATTTAGAATTAAGGTGTCTTGACGGAAAATACTCCCGTTATGCATTGCCATGCCATTTTTTTACGATTCTTGAAATGGTTTTGTCTAGAAGACCTCAGCTCCTCAATCCTCAAGCTATGATGTTCTATAGGAACTTGGTCCACAATTCATGTTTTTGGTAAACACCGTCCTTAACCTTCTAGTTTTGTAGCACTGTTAGCCCAGAAAGCTTGTTTTTCGTCATTCTTGTAGTTAAATTTAGCCCCTGATTAGCCATTTTTTGGGAAGAATAAGTTTTTGAATAATAATTTTTTGAAAAATGTGTGGTTAGAAAGTAAAAAAAACTTTTAGGTTCACATGAAAAATATTTTATTGTGAGAATGCGTAATTGAAAATAAGTATGACAAAAAAAGTTTTGAAAAAATGATTGTCAAACATGAGCTTAATTTTTTATGGATAAAAGATAGTTATGCCCTTTTTGAATTAAAATAATAGGAAATGGGATGGACAAAAAGCAAAGATAACAAAAGAAGGAAAATAAAATGAATTAAACAGAATTGCCGAAAAAAATTGCTCACTTAGTTGACCTACACTCACATGCGCGTGAGACCTATATGAATAAAAAATGCAAAAAAAATCTCTTTCTACCCCCTCATTGTGAGTGAGTTGTCAGGACCCTCCCTCGCAGCATAGCATGATTGAAATAAAATAAAGACCACTAAGGAGCAAATGCATTACATGAATTGCAATTTACACGATACGTCAGTTGAAGGATTTACTGTCTATACGATAGTGATGTATAATGAATAGATAATTAATCTAAAATTGATCTTCAATGAGTTCTACCTATTTATCTCTCATATATCCTAAATTAAAATAAATAAAATGGAGAGAAAGATGGAGAAAATTCTCTGAGAACACATAAGCAAAATTAAACAAATTGTTGAGTTAGGAGTCCAACAGAGCCTCTCAATATAGACAGAGCTCTAGACAATCTATTTTTTTTCTTTATAGAGTCAGTAAGAACATTGGAGAGGATTTCTTAGACACAATCTACTTCACTTGTGTGACAATTTTTTATTTTTTTTGAACTGATCAACAATAGTATTGAAAATGCGCTTCAAGTGTTAGGAAAATAGAAAGAGATAAAGTTAATATTGAATGGCTTAACTTTAATTAATCAAAAGCAACATAATTATACATTATTTTTAACTCATGTATTCTCTGATCTGTGGACATAAATTATACGAAATCTAAATTAACAGGAGTACAAGATAAAATATGATACTAATTAAGGTTATCTCTATTATGTCCTATAAGATGGTGCTCCTATCAGAGACATCCATCTTTAACCAAAGTAGATGAAACCGAGCATGTGATAAAAGGGCTTTGTCAAGGTGTCAGCAAGTTGATGAGAAAGATGAAACATGAACATTGTGTAACTCACCACCTTCGACCTTTTTTAGAACAAAACGAAAGTCAATGGCAATCTGCTTAGTACGTGAGTGAAACACTAAATCTGCACAAAGATAAGTGGTGCTAATGTTGCCACAATAAATTATGGGTTTTCTTAGAAAAAGTGCCATGAAATTTTTCAAGAGCGAATGAACCTAAAGAATCTCAAAGGAAATAGAGGCAACAACGTAGAAGAATGAGTAACAGATCATTGCTTGCATGATCTCCACGAGATTCGATTGGTCCAAGATAAAAACATAGGCACTAGTGGATGTCTTTTCATACGTATTGCCAGTCCAATTAACATCGCAAAAGGCATGCATGGACAATGATGACCTATGACTGAGGATAGGACCATGATGTAATGTGCCTTTAAGATAGCGCATGTAATATCTCAAGATTTATGTTAGAATTTATGTGTGATCCGAATTCTTTGTTGAAAATAATTGAGAGTTATAATTAAAGTGCATATTAATTAGAATCCTATTTGGAATGCAATTGTGAAATTATAGTCAAATTTTCTTGGTAAATTCTAATTAAAATTCTACTTGAAAATCCATTGGGAGTAGGAATTTATGTTGAACTTAAAGAAAATTTTGTAATGAAGAAAAACATCATTGGAACGAGTTTTGGGTTGGAGATGATGCGCCACAGCTGCAAATATTAATAGCAAGTGGCACAGCCCCCGGTGTAGTGGCACCCTGGTGCCACCCGTTCTACTCCCTTCGCTTTTTTGGTCTCCTTTTTTATTTTAAACTCCATTTTTTACATTCTACTTCATCTAAACTCTATGATGAGGGTTTAGACGTCCTTTAATTGTCTTTATACATATTTGGTTTTAGAAGAAGTTAGAAGTTATTAGAAAAATAAAAAACACGCAATCTTTGTATTCTCTCTCCATATTATAATAAAATCTTCATTCTCTACAAATTATTTTGTTATTGTGCTCTTGTGATCAATTACTTCATTTTGTGCTTAATCTCTTAAATTTTCACAACAACCTGGTATTAAACCATTCCAGTTTTCATAACAATTGGTATCGGAGTTTTTGGTGTTAAAACTCTTTGAAAGATCGAGGTTTTTCGTGATGGAAATAATGAAATATGATATTCTGCTATTAGATCACAATACAAGATTCTCTTTGTGGTACGTAAAGATGCGAGCAATACTCACTTAGATGAATTGGATGACGCATTGTTGGTTTTGACAATATATCCACAACTTGAACTATGGAGGAGAAATAACGGAGGGATCGAAAAACCCTATCTTAAATACATCTTCATCTTTCCAATAATATTCTCCAGGACATTTTAAAATAGAAGTCAGCTGCTATATTATGGTTAAAATTGGAGCAATTATGCATGACGATGAGTCTTTCTAGCAAATTGAATCGAAGTAACGTCTATATTCTCATCGTATAACAGAAGATACATCTCTTGAGTATCACCTAACTACTTTTAAAGAAATCATCATTGAGTTGGAGACTTTGGAGGTAAAATATGACGAAGAAGACTTGGGATTGATTTTTGCTGTGTTCATTGCCTGCTTCATACATGTCTTTTAGAGATACGATACTATATAGTCGTGATACTCCCACCATCGAAAAAGTCTACGATGCTCTATGTTCAAAAGAGAAGATGAAGCATCTTGTAGCATCTAGGGATCATGGAGATGGACTCATTGTTCATGGTGGTCGTTCGAGGGCAAATCAAAATCTAACTTCAAATTTTGTAATTATTACAAGAAAAAATGGCACTTGGTAAACGATTGTTATAAATTGTAGAATAAATCAAAGTCAACTACAAATCAACAATCAGAAACTTTAGGAGAAGTAAGTATTGCAGAAAATCCTGATAGTGATAGGGAGTTTCTACTTATGTCTGGTTACAATTCAAAACCTAATGAGGCTTAGATTTTGGATACAGCTTGCACTTTTCATATGTCACCCAATCGGGAATTGTTTTCAACATATGAAGAAGTTTCAAAAGGTGTTGTGATGACTGGTGATAACACACCTTGTTGGATAGCTGGTATTGGTCGGGTTAGAATAAAGATGTTTGATGGGACGAACGTTCCAAATCTAAAGAAAAATTTTATCTCCTTAAATACTCTTTTATTCAAAAGGGTACATGTACATTGTTGAAGGTGGAGTTTTGAAAGTTATTAAAAGAGTTCGTGTTGTTCTGAAGGGACATAGAAATTCCCATTTATATATCATGCAGGGTAAGAATCTTTGAGTAATCAGCATATTTTAAAAACTCAGGTGGATTTAGAGTAGGTTTTTGTATTGTTGGAGTCTAATTTGAGGTCTTCGTTTAAGAATACATCTCAGTTGGATTTTGAAGATATGGGTAAATTCGTCTTGCCACCATTATCGACGGTGTCATCGTATTCAATTGCTAGAAATAGACCCATTTTGGCTATAAGATTCCACATAGGTACGATTATGCTAATTCTGTTTATGGTTTGAATGCGGTTAGGGGTATTAATTCTAGTCAAAATCGTTCTTTTGATGCATTCAGTTGTGATTATGTTACAGTGCCTGTTTCAGCCTTGTTTGATGGTTATTAGATCACTTTTGTCCCTAATTGGTAGCAGCGGCGGAGAATATTTCCAATTTGAATTGTTGATGGAGAAGTTTGTTTGTATTTTTCATTGAAGAGTTCAAATTTATTCCTTGAAGTAGAATTTGTCTCCAAGTAGAGAATTTTTGAAATTTCGTTCATTATAGTGAAATTTGTGTAAAGGTGGAGATTGTTAGAATTTGGATGTGAACCAAATTCTTTGTTGAAGATAATTGTGAGATCTAATTAAAGTGCATATTAATTATAATCATATTCAAGTTTTCTTACCAAATTCTACTTGGAAACCCATTGAGAGTAGGAATTTGTGTTGAGCTTAAAGAAAACTTTGTAATGAAGAAAAACATCATTGGAATGAGTTTTGGGTCGAAGACGAGGTGCATAGGTGCCATAGTTGTAAATATTAACAATAAGGTTGGTGCTGCGGTGCCACCTATTCTGCTCCCTTTTGTTGTTGAGTCTTGCTACACTTACATAATTTTTTTACCTAATCTTTTACCTACTACTCACAATAGGAGGTGGGGGCCACGGATCGGAATTATTAAATACATGTGGGGGCCACGCCCCATGTGAGAGGGGGGGAACGGTTCAGTAAACCCCCTCTGGCACACCAGATTTTTTCTTTGTTGTTTTGGTCTCATTTTCCATTTTGAATTTCATTTTTGGCATTCTACTTCACCAACAAATCTACTATGAGAGTTTGGACGTCCCCTAATTGTTCCTTATATATAATTGGCTCTTCACCGTATTTTAGAAGTTGTTAGAAAAATCATAAACACACAATCTTTGTATTCTCTCTCCATATTATAATAAAATTTTCTTTCTCTACAAATTATTTTATTCTTATGTTCTTGTGATCGATTACTTCATATTGCACATAATCTCTTAATTTTGCACTTCAAATTGGTATTAAACCATTCCAGTTTCCATAACAATTTAAATCATGAGTGTTAACTAGTTCGACATATTTTAGAAGTTCAAGGGATTTCCATTAAAGACCAAAAGTTTTTAGAACTCCGAAAATTTTAAATTTGAATTTTTATAAGTTCGAAAATGATTTGTAATAATATAAATGAATGTTACAACACGTAAAAATTGATTCATCTTGAAAATAGAATGTTTCGAAGGTAAAACAGCATAATAATACCAAATAAATTTTCTTAAAACCACATATTGCATCTTCAAACAAACCGTCATAAATCCTACTACATATAAAAGAGCCAATTTTTCCTGTTCATGCCACGTCATCGTCAACCAACACGACGCCGTTTTATCAACCAACTTTTCCTACTTTCACACCCAGGCACGGAGACACACCCATTTCTCTCCATCCAGGCGTGTCGCAGAGAGTTGGATTCTAACCTTCAAAAACTCGCCATCTGTTCCCACCACCACCGGAATGCGAATTCCACTCCCTCCACCGTCCCTACTCCAGCACGCCTCCCCCTACATCATCGGCCCTAGACTCCTTCACCACTGACCCAATTTTCTCTGCTTTCCTCTCCCCGGATTTCAATCCCTCCCAAATCTCCTCCACCGCCGCCGACGCCTGGAAGGTACTTTCTGCCTTAAGTGCCATATCGTATCTGACGGAGACACGGTCCGTGTCTCCGTTCCCCACGGAGGTACGACGGTGTCTCCGTCCCATACTTTGAGG